>CAKNYM010048967.1:0-13866 GCA_932195095.1 Andricus curvator
GTATTTCTGAAAAAAGTTTCTTCTCGATCTCTCTAGTAGCTTAATGGAAAAGCACCTGACCGGAAATCAGTAGTTCTGTGGTTCGATTCCCAGCGGAGCGAAAACAGAAGATCTTTTTTCAGGAAAAAAAAATTATTTAAAATAATTTTTCTTTCATATCTCCATTTAGTCTGAAAAGAGGTTAAATATTTTCTGTTATTCTCTAACAGATTTCTTGAATAATTTCAATAGATTCTAGTCTCTAATTTGAATCAGTCAAAAGTTACTGATTCGAAGCCAATTTTGACTGATTCAGATAATGCGGATTCGAAGATTGATAATTCAGTCGAAAGTGGCTTTTCCAATCTGTCAATTTGACTTATTGATAGAATCAGTCATTTTAAATTATCCAGTCTGTTCAGTTTTCAACTAAAAAGAATCAATTTTTTACCAAAAATTGAATAGTTAAATTTCCAATTAAAAAATTTATTTTCAACAAAGCCGATATTTTAAACCAAGAAGTGTAATTTTCAACTAAAAAAGATTAATTTTTAACGAAAAAAAATTTTTCAACAAAATAGTTACTTTTTTAAGCAAACAGATAAATTTTCAATTAAAATTATGAATTATTAACCAAAAGAAAATTCTAATTATATATAAGAAATAGTTGAATGAAACGAAAAAAAATGAATTTTTAGGCAAGAAGATTTTTCTTGCTACTGATGAAGACGAATTTTCCAACAAAATACATGAAAGTGCAAACAAAAGCATGAAATTGTTGCTAAAAAATGTCAATTTTGAACAAAAAATGGAATAGTTGAATTTTCAACCTAAAAAAATAAATAAAAAAAAAATTCCAACAAAAAGTTGAAGTTTCAAGAAATAAAAAACTAGTATTCAACAAAATAGGTAAATTTTCAAGCAAACAAATAAATTTTCAACTAAAATGATGAATCATTAACTAAAAGAATGAATTTTTAACAGAGCACTTCAACTTTCAACCAAGTAACTGAATTTTCAAAATTAATTTTCTCCCCAGAAGATTTTTTTTTTACCAAAAAAGAGGAATTTTCAACAAAATACATAAATTTTCAACAAGACAGATGAATTTGCAACTATAAAATATCAAATTTTCAACAAAATCATGAAATAGTTACATTTTCAAAAAAGAAAATGAATTTTCAACTAAAATAATGATTTTTTAACCAAGTAGATTAAGTCTCTACCTAAAAGACGAATTCGCAACAAAATATAAGAATTTTCAACCAAAGAGTTTAATTTTTAACAAAAAGATTAATTTTCCACACAAAAAAAAGAATTATTAATAAAATAGTTGAAAATAGATTTAAAAAATAGATGAAAAATAAAAAATAAAGAAGATTTATTTTAAACTACAATGATGAATTATTAACCAAAAGAATGATTTTTAATAAAGCAGTTCAAATATCAACCATTTATTTGAATTAAAAAAAATGGATTTTTCACCAAAGAAGGTTAATTTTCTATCAAAAAATACAACTTTTCAACAAAATAAATAAATTTTCAACCAAACAGTTGCATTTGAATTAAAAAAATATCAATTTTCAACCAAATCATCGAATAGTTTAATTTAGATCCCACTAAAAAAATTTTGAACAAAATAGTTGAATTTCCAAAAAAAATGAGTTTTTCAATAAAGTAGTTCAACTGTCAACCAATTAGTGGAATTTCGAATCAAAAATTATGAATTGTAAATGAAAAATGTAATAGTTGATATTACAACCAAAGAAAATTTATTTTAAATCGAAAATAGTTTAATTGAACTAGAAAGAATAGTTAACTTTTCAGTTAAAAAGATTAAATGAGAAGTTTACTTTCAAAAGGGCATATATCCACTTTTGGTTTTTGTTGGGAAATCGAGAAAAACGTTTTACAGCATTCATAACAGAATTGGGTTTTCTGGGTTACTACATTGTTTTGGTCCTAGACCACGTACCTTTTGGTTCTAGACCACGTACCTTTTGGTTCTAGACCACGTACCTTTTGGTTCTAGACCACGTAACTTTTGGTTCTAGACCACGTACCTTTTGGTTCTAGACCACGTACCTTTTGGTTCTAGACGACGTACCTTTTGGTTCTAGACGACGTACCTTTTGGTTATAGACCACGTACCTTTTGGTTATAGACCACGTACCTTTTGGTTCTACACCACGTACCTTTTGGTCTTAGACCATGTACCAAATTACCAAAATTAACTCACTTTTAATATGGGATAGAAAGCTTTTTTGGAGGAAACTGATACACATGCTAAAGATAAGATCAACGCAAAAAAAAAAATCGAAATTGGATATATGCCCTTTTGAAAGTAAACTCCTCAAATTTAAAGCAAAGAAACAAAGAATTTTTAACTAAATAGTTAGATTTTCATCTAAAAAGATAAATTTTTAACAAAGTAGTTTAACTTTCAACCAAGTAGTTCAATTTCCAAAAAAGATGAATTATCAATAGAAAATGTATTTCAACCAAAAAAGATTTTAATCTGAAATCGAAAATAGTCCAATTTACCCAAATTTGAATATTTAACGAAGAAGGTTTATTTTCTACCATAAAGGCGAATTTTCATCAAAATACACGAAATTTCGACGAAATATAGTTGAATTTTCAACTGGAAAATATCATTTTTCAACCAAAAATAGGATAGTTAAATTTTCAGTTAAAAACAAATTTTCAACCAAAAAAACAAAGCAATTTCAACAAAATAGTTGAATAAACAAATAAAAATGAAATCTTATAAAAATATTGAACCAGAAAAAATGAATTTTTAACAAAGTAGTTCAACTTTCAACCATGTAGTGAAATTTTGAAAAAAATGGATTCTCGTTAAAAAATAAAATAGCTAATGTTGAAAAAAAAAAAATTTTTATTTATTAATTTCAAACCCAAAATGGTATATCTGAATTTTCGAATTATTGAAATTAATTTTTAATCAAAAAACTAATTTTCTAAAAATAATTAAAATTTCACCAAAAGGATCAACCTGGATCCAAAAAAATGAATTCTCAATAAAGTAGTTCAACTTTCAACGAAGTAGTTTGATTTCTAATAAAAAATAGGAGTTCTCAACAAAAAATGTAATAGTTCATATTTTAACCAAAATAAAATTTTAATTTTAAATCAAAAACAGTTGAATTCAACCAACAAGATAAATTATGAGCCAAGAAGATTTTTTTGCCATTAAATACGAATTGATCTAATCAGTAATGTCCATTGAACGAATCAGTGATTTTGAATGATCTAAACTGTAGCTTGCATTGATTATATCAGTCATTTTTAATAAGTAATCAGTCATGTTGAATTATATAACCAGCAACTTTCACTAGTTAAATCAGTCATGTTGAATTATATAACCAGTTACTTTCACTAGTTAAATCAGTAATTTATGATCAATTTTATTCGTTTAATAAAACGTAGGATTCAGTTGCGATTTGATTCAGTCAGCAATATTGACTGATTCATCTGTTAAAACTACTGTTTTGCCAGTAGAAATCACTAATTTGTCAGTCAAAGCTTGAAAAATGTAATCAGTCAAGATTTGAAGATTCAAACTTTAAGTTTATAAATTGAAATTGTTATAGTTTAACAAATTATTATGTTTAAAGTCCATGAAGACGATTCTCGTTGTCAAATCCAGATATTGGTGTCCTCACTCGTTTTTTTTTCTTTTAAAAAACATAAAGCCAGCAATTAGTGGTTTCACATGCCGGTTGCTTAATTGTGTAATGTCTAATGACGTATCCACTCTTCAGTGTCATATGGAAAAATTGGCACGACCTCCAATGACTAATTACTCAATGATTAGGTAATACGATATATATTTGATTGGAAGTGGCAAATGGGTTAACAGTACACGCCACAAACAATGTTATCCTTATTTACATAAAAAAGTGATGCACGTGCCTCGTGTTCAAGGAATATTTAAATTATAAACAATATTTTTAATACAGTCAAGAAATAATTCTACGAAGCTTCTTTCAATCAACTAAAGGTGCGCATATATTTTATCAATGAATATATTAATTACAAGATTGATTTTAAGAGAAAATCTGTAAGAACATTTCTTCGAATCAAGAATAATACACTCTTGCCTTTCTTGGCATGAAACTACATATTTTCCACTGGCGCTTTACATTAACATGGCTCTCGCATTTTTCCAAGTTTGAAACAAAACGTAGAAACGTTGAATTTTTATTACGTCATTTGGCTAGCGGACCCGTCGCTTTTGTTTTCGAGTTTCCTGAAACAACTCTTTGCAGGAGGCACAAAAGTGCAAAACACACTCTCAGAATCGTTGCATTTAGTAATACACACTCCGCAATATACTGGGTGAGCTTAAAAAATAAATGGTTGATCCAGAAATATTCTGATCCACAGCACAGTTTTTGATCGATGTCAATACCACAGAAGATGACACTTGATTCCAGATGTCAGAACTGTCACGTAGAGAAGGAATTTGCACATTTTTTGATCGCGATGTGTTTCTCAGCAAGGGGATGATTTTCGCGGATCAGGCCGGAAGAGGAATTCCTCTTCCGGTAGTTTCTAGATGTTTTTTTTTTGGAAAACGTTCTCCGTGGAAAGGTTCTTTTAACGCATGCCAATCGTACACTGAGCTGAAGGCAGCTCTTGCGGCGACTGATTTCATGAAATACTGAGTGATAATGCACCAACACTGCCGACAACGATATCTTGCACATGCACTTGGTTCTATCTTATACAGCGTGCAATGCAAAATGGTGGGTGGTTCTATCGCGAGTACCAGCGATAGGACTTATCTCGAGACCGATACTGTTGTACCTTGTGTTAGGTCGTTAGGAGACATTAAGACCCCTGGAAATCATCAATGAATCGAAATACATTCTATTCTACTTTTTTATACAAAAGGATGGTAGTTTTTCATTTTGTCGTTAGGTTTGCCAAAAAGCAGAATCGTCCAAATCCTCTACCTTAATTTCTAAAGGTAGGTAAAGGCTCCTGAAGAATCTGGATCTGTTCGGTTCTGGGTTTTGGTGAACCTAAGCACAAAATGAGAAACTATCATCCTGCAGGATTCAAGTCCGCAGGTTCGCCAAAAATCAGAACCGAGCAGATCTTCTTTTTCCTCTTATGTGGCCGGTTTTTCGTTCTTGACTTACCATGCTTTTTACTGAGCAGGAGGAAGAGGATCTGCTCGGTTCTGGTTTTTGGCGAACCTGCGGACTTGGATCCTCAAGGATGGTCGTTTTTTTGTTTTGTCGTTAGGTTCGCCAAAAAGGAGAACCGAGCAGATTCCCTCCCTCAGTTTCTAAAGGTAGCTAACGACCCCTTGAAATCATCGATGAATCGGACTTTATAAGCTGAGATCAAACGGAGGAGCCATTTCGTCTAGTTTTGTTGTAATAATCGGAAGAGAAAAATGCGCCCTATTAGTAGCACCACGAAAACATGACCATCGCAGTAGTCGAGTATTCTACGATTTATCTAAAAAGGGAGTAGATAAAACGATTGTCTAGATCGGTTTATGATTTAGTCACTTACTATACTTTTTACTGGGCCGGTGAAAGAGCATCTGCTCAGTTCTGGTTTTTGGCGAACCTGCGTACTTGGATCCTCAAGGATGGTAGTTTTTTTTTGTTTTGTCGTTAGGTTCGCCAAAAAGCAGAACCGAGCAGATTCCCTTCCTCAGTTTCTAAAGGTAGCTGAATGCCCCTGAAAATCATCGGTAAATCGGACACCATACACTGAAACCAAACGGAGAAGCTATTTTGTCTAATTTTGTTGTTATAATCGAAAGAAAAAAATGCGCTCTATTAGCGACACCGTGAAAACACGACCATCGCAGTAGTGGAGTATTCTACTATTTATCTAAAAAAAGACTGGGTAAACCGGTTTCTCTATATCGGTTTTTGCTTTCGTGACTTACCATGCTTTTTACTGGGCCGGAGGGAGAGGATCTGCTCGGTTCTGGTTTTTTGCGAACCTGTGGACTTGGATCCTCAAGGATGTTAGGTTTTTGTTTTGTCGTTAGGTTCGCCAAAAAGCAGAACCGAGCTGATATCCTTCCTCAGTTTCTAAAGGTAGCTAACGATCCCTTGAAATCGTCGATGAATCGGACTTTATAAGCTGAGGCCAAACGGAGAACCCATTTTCTTTAGTTTTGTTGTAATAATCGAAAGAAAAAAAGGCGCTCTATTAGCGGCAACACGAAAACACGACCATCACAGTAGTCAAGTATTGTACTATTTATATAAAAAGGGAGTAGATAAAACAGTTGTCTAAATCGATTTTTTCTTTCGTGACTTTTTTTTTCTTTTTACTGGACATGCCGGACTAAGAGGATCTGCTCGGTTCTGGTTTTTGGCGAACCTGCAGACTTGGATCCAGAAGGATGGTACTTTTTCGTTTTGTCGTTAGGTTCGCCAAAAAGCAGAACCGAGCCGATATCCTTCCTCAGTTTCTAAAGGTAGCTAACAACCCCTTGAAATCATCGATGAATCGGACTTCATAAACTGAAGCCAAACGAAGAAGTCATTTTGTCTAGTTTTGTTGTAATAATCAAAAGAAAAAAATCTTTTTTTTTTGTTCCGGTTTTTGGCGAACCTGCGGACTTGGACTCTGAAGGATGGTAGTTTTTCGTTTTGTCGTTAGGTTTGCCAAAAAGCAGAACCGACCAAATCCTCTCTGCTCGGTTCTGGGTTTTAGCGAACCTAACAACAAAATGAAAAACGACCATCCTGCAGGAGCCAAGTCCGCAGGTTCGCCAAAAATCAGAACCGAGCAGATCCTCTTTTTCCTACGGTGTGGCCGGTAAAACGCGTCGTAAGTCACGAAAGCAAAAATCGATGTTGACAACTGTCTTACCTATCCCATTCCCCTCTTTCTCCCTTTTAAAAAATTTTATTTTGTTAGTTGAAGACTCATATCTTCGGTTGAAAATTTATTTATTTTTATTAAAAATTTGTCTTTTCGATTGAAAATTCAGCTTTTGACGGAAAAATAATATTTTATGGTTGATAGTTAATTTTCTTTAATTAAAAAGTCCACTATTATATTTTTGGTTCAGAATTCACTTCTTTCGGTCGAATATCCATCAGTTTAGATTAAAAATTCATCTTTTGGTAGAAATAATCTTTTTTGTTTAAAAGTTTATCCTTTTTAATTGAAAAAGTCATCTTTTTGGTTGCAAATTCAATTGCTTGGTTGGAAATTGATCTACTTGGTAAAAAATTAAATTGTTTTCGTTCAAGATTCATCTTTTTGGTTGAAAATGTAACTATTTTATTGAAAATTAACTTTTTGAAACGAAAATTCATATTCTTGGGTTAAAAATTCAACCGTTTTGCAGAAAATTTGCCTTTTTTTGTTGAATTCAACTGTTCTTTATTTAAAATTGAAATATTTTTTGCTTGAAATTCAACTATTGCATTTTTTGTTGATAATTAATCTTTATTGGTCAAAATTTCAACTATAACTGAATTAAAGTTAAATTACTTTCTTAAAAATTTACTTCTCTCGTTGGAGATTCATCTCTATTTGAAAATTTAGCTCTTTTGACAGAAATTTCTTCTATTTTTGTTAAAAATGCAACTTTTTAAAATAAAAGTTAATCTGTTTTGGTTGAATGCAACTGTTTTTAGTTAAAAATAAAATCTTTTTTCGTAGAAACATTTCTTTTTGAATTGAAAATTCAACTATTCTGATAGAAAATACAATTATTTGGTGAAAAATTAACTTTTTGTTGAAAATTCGTAATTTTGGGTTAAAAATTTAACTGTTTTGTAGAAAATTCTGCTTTTTGGCTTTAGAATTGAACTCCTTTGGTAGACAATTAATCTTTCTTGTTTCAAAATTCAACTATTGGGTCGAAAATAACTTTTTTTTTGTTGAAAATTCCTAATTTGGAGTAATTAACTGTCTCGTAGGAAATTCTTCTTTTTGGTTTGAAAATTCAACTCTTTTGATAGAAAATGATTTTTTTTCAAAATTCAACTATTTGCTTAAAAATTCATATTTTCGGGTTAAAAATTCAACTGTTTTGTAGAAAATTCTTCTTTTTGGATTGAAAATTCAACTCCTCTTTCGGGAAATTAATCTTTTAAGGTCCAAAATTCAACTACTTTGAGAATTCATGTATTTATTGATAGTTCGTCATTTTTGGTATAAAATTGATCTTTTTGGTTAAAAATGAATTTTTTTTTGGATTCAAAATTATATTTTTTTTATAAGACTTCAACTATTTGGTTGAAAATGAACTTTTTCGTTGAAATTTCGTATTTTTGGATTAAAAATTTAACTGTTTCGTAGAACATAATTCTTTTTGGTTTTAATATTCAACTCCTTCGGTAGAAAATTCAACTGTTTTTTATTTCAAATTAAAATCTTTTTTCGTAAAAGTATCAACTATTACATTTTTTTCAAATTTATATTTTTTTTCTTGGTTAAAAATTTATCTTTTCTGGTTGAATTCGAGTGTTTTGGTAGAGAATTCAACTATTTGTTTAAGAATTCATGTATTTATTAAAAGTTCTTCATTTTTGGTAGAACATTGATCGTCTTAGTTGAAAATTTTATTTTTTTGGGTTTAAAATTAAATTTTTTTGGTAAAAGTTCGACTATTTGGTGGAGAATAAACGTTTTTGTTGGAAGTTCGTATTTTTGGGGAAAAAATTCAAGTCTTTATTAGAAAGTACTTCTTTTTGGCTTGAAAATTAAACTTCTTTGGTAGAAAATGCATTTTTTTTTGTTGTTGAAAATTCAAAAATTTTGTAGATAATTCAACTATTTTGTTAAAAAAATTCGTTTTTTTTTATTGAATTCAACTGTTTTTTATTTAAAATTGAAATCTTTTTTTGTAAAAGTATCAACTATTACATTTTTTGTTGGAGATTCATCTATTTAGGTTAAAAATCCAATTTTTCTTTATAAACATTCAACCATTTGGTTGAAAATTAATTTTTTGTCGACAATTCTAATTTCTGGTTAATGATTCAATTGTTTCGTAGAAAATTCTTATTTTTTGGTGGAAAATTCAACTATCTTGTTGATAATTCAACTATTCTGTTAAAAATTCGTGTTTTTTTCTGGGTGAAAGTTGATATTTTTGGTTAAAAATAATTATTTTTGGTTGAAAATTAATTTTTTTTCGTTAAAAATTCATTTTCTTGGGTTGAATTCGACTATTTTGGTTGAAAACTCACGTTTTTTTATTGAACGTTCCTCATTTTTGGTAGTAAATTAATTTGTTGTTGAAAATTCATATTTTCTGTTTAATAATTCAACTGTTTCGTAGAAAATACTTCTTTTTCTCTTGAAAATTTAACCCATTTTGTGGAAAATTCATCTTTTTTGTTTGAAAATTCAACTATTTGATAATTCAAATATTCTGTTGAAAATTCGTGTGTTTTGAGTGAAAATTAATCTCCTTGGTTGAAAATGATTCTTTTTGGTTGAAAATTAATTTTGTTGGTTAAAAATTCATTTTTTTTTGGTTGAATTCGTCTATTTTGGCTGAAAATAAACTTTTTGTTGAAAATTTATATTTTGGGTTTAACAATTGAATTGAAATCTTTCTTGGTTGAAAATTCAACTTTTTTTTTTAAATCGTGTTTTTGGTTAAAAAATGCATCTTTTTGTGTAGAAATGTAATCTTTTTGGATCAAAATGTAACTTTTTGGTTGAATATTGAAATACATGGTTAAAGGTTGAACCACTTCGTTAAAAAATTCATTTTTCGTTGTTGTTGAAGATTCATTATTTTAGTTGAAAATTCATCTTTTTGGTTGAAAGTTGAACTATTTTGTTGCAAATTTTTTTTTTAATTGAAAATTCAACTGCTTGCATAGAAGTTGATCTACTTTGTTAAAAATTGATGTTTTTGTTTACAGTTTCATCTCTTTGGTTAAAAAATGAACTACATCTTTTGTTTAAAATTCATTTCTTTCAGTTTAAAATTAATTTTTTATCTGCAAATGTAACTTTTCAATTTTTTGTTTGGAAATTGATCTTTTGTTAGTTGAAAATTTGTCTTTTTGGTGTAAAAATAATCTTTTTGGTTTGAAATTTTCTCTTTTTTTGGTTAAAAATGCCACTGTTTGGTTTAAAATTAACTATTTTGTTGAAAACTCATATTTTCGGGTTGAAAATATAACTGTTGCACACAAAATCCGTCTTTTCGCATTCACGTTCAACAGTTTAAATTAAGTAGAAAATTGATATTCATGGTTGCAAATTAATCTTTTTCGGTTCGAAATTCAGTTTTTTATATAAACATTCAACTATTTGGTTAAAAATTAATTTTTTGTTGAAAATTCATATTTTCGGATTAACAATTCAACTATTTCGTAGAAAATTCTTCTTGTTCTTCTGGAAAAGTCTATATTGGAGAAATCGGGAGCGCGGTGAGCCAACGTGTGAAGGAACATGAGAGTAAAGTCAGGCTAAAACATTTCACACAATCAGCACTAGCTGAGCATCATATCGAAACAGGACATAGCATTTTATTTGACAAAACAACCGTCATCGCAAAAACGTACAATATTTTTCCAAGAAAACATAGAGAAGCAATCGAAATCTTAAAACACCCTAATAACATCAATAGGGACAATGGATATAATACCAATCCGATTTGGCTTTCCGTCCTCCCGGTTTTTAAAAAAAGACTTGATTGGCGAATCAAGTTCGACCAGCCCCCACCATAGGGCGCCCTGGCCAATCACAGGCATTGTAGAGAATATATATAACACTATTTTTTTATCTGTCTTTTGCAAAAACGGTTGTAAAAATAATCAGCGCATTGACAGACGACCATTATTGTTAAAATTCCCATTTTCAGTCTGTTCACCTTTTTAACTGAGGTGCAGTTGATATAGTAGCACTCGTATTGAATAGTGCGTGACGACACCCGTTAATGAAACTCGTATGAATGCCAGCACCTTATCTCCGAAGATAAGTCCGAGAGCTTCTGATACTCGACACCCTTCCCTGTACGAACACATTCACATTTTACGAATGAACGTTGCTACACATTTTGCACTCCTCTATATACGTATATGGTGAATGTAAGGGTTCACTTTTTTTTTTTTTTTTTTTTTATCGTCGAGTCATACATGCGTCCGGTGGCCTGTCATTCGGTATACATAACAATAATTCCACTATGCTAAATCATGATTCTTGAAAGTCTTAGAGGTAATTTTTTCTCTAGGCAATAATCTATCTCAAATTCGTGTTGCAGAATGATTTCGTTGATCGTAGGACAGAAAAGTTGAATTTAATCAACAGGTATCAAAATAAATCATATTCCTTTCTTTTCGGGAAACTGTAATTACTTATTATAATAATATTACTTTTTTAAATTAAATGTATTCTGAAAACAGATCTCCTTTCACTCCGCTAGGATTCGAACACCAGGTGAAATGATTTCCTGTCAGGTGCTCTAACCACTGAGCTACTAGAGAGATCAGAGGAAGAATCCTTTTTCTGAAATACGCTTTATTATGCAAGATGTTATATACAAATCAATTTTTACTAGGAATCTGCATTATCATCGGAGATGGTAACGATCGATCCGAAGAGAAATCCTTTCACACATACTGTGGGAATGGAAATCTACAATATCGATCAAAGTTATATCCTCTAATACAGAAAATATTTAAGGTCCTCAGACTAGATGGAGCTATAAATTAAAAAAAATTTAATTAAATTTATGCAGAAAAAAGATCTTCTCCTTTTACTCCGCTGGGATTCGAACACCAGGTCAACTGATTTCCGGTCAGGTGCTCTAACCACTGAGCTACTAGAGAGATCAGAGAGATCAGAGGAAGAATCCTTTTTCTGAAATACGCTTTATTATGCAAGATGTTATATACAAATCAATTTTCACTAGGAATCTGTATTATCATCGGAGATGGTAACGATCGATCCGAAGAGAAATCCTTTCACACATACTGTGGAAATGGAAATCTACAATATCGATCAAAGTTATATCCTCTAACACAGAAAATATTTAAGGTACTCAGACTAGATGGAGCTATAAATTAAAAATTTTTTAATTAAATTTATGCAGAAAAAAGATCTTCTCCTTTCACTCCGCTGGGATTCGAACACCAGATCTTTTTTCTGCATAAATTTAATTAAAAATTTTTTAATTTATAGCTCCATCTAGTCTGAGGACGTTAAATATTTTCTGTATTAGAGGATATAACTTTGATCGATATTGTAGATGTCCATTTCTACAGTATGTGTGAAAGGATTTCTCTTCAGATCGATCGTTACCATCTCCGATGATAATACAGATTCCTAGTAATAATATTACTATTAATATGTATATATATAATATAATATTAATATATTATATAATAATATTATTAATATAAAATAATTACTTATTATTGAAAAAAAATTTGTTGGAAAACGTATTAGGTATTGTTGGATCGAGAATTTAGTTGGCTACAAAGTGTTGCTTTTGATTTTGAAGTGCGATGTTTTGTTTATCAATTGTTATAAAAAAAGTGAAGTGATGGAAAATCTGTCGAACGAAAAATCGTGAAGCTAAGACGACCCCCTCCTGGGACTCTTCGACATTTGACTAGAATGTTGGAAGAAAGAAAAGAACACATTTTTAAAATTTTTATTATTGTACCCAACTGAAGTCTCAATCCAACAATACCTAATACGTTGTCAAACAATTTTTTTTACATTTTTATCCTATAATTATTAATATAATAATAATATAATTAATAATATTATTAGTTTTATGTAAAATTGGACTTCGTCGGTTTTCACCATATCTGGGCTTTTTGAGATCCTCTGAATCAGAAAAAACGATTTTTACAAATGTGTCTGTATGTATGTATGTCTCTATATCTGTCTGTATCGTGTAAAAACGATGACGTACTCGGTGTCGACTCAGCCCCGCGCGTCAATTTTGTATTCTTATATCCGAAAAACGATAAAAATCATCGGAAAATCAAAATTTAACAACACATGCACGCTCAGCACCTTTTTTACGAATTATAAATATACCTTGATTATAGTGAACGATGATATACAAAGGAAAAACACAATTTTCCACAAGCTCCGAAACCATTTTTGACCTCTGAAAATACTTTTTATGTTGTAAAATGTACCACATCATGCAGAATGCAACGAAACTCTGTCGATAAAGTTAGGGCATCAGGGCTCGCTTTTTTTAAATAAACCAGGTTCACACGGTTTATATTTTTATTCAAAAAAGCAAGTGCCGGCTTAGCCCCACTCTACCCTATATGAAAATGTCAGAATGATTGCAAATATTATACAAATTTTATGACTTTCCCCGTTTTCAAATCTTTCAAAAATGTAAATTAAAGAAAAATCTTGTTGATCAGCTTTCAGCTTTAAGCTTTCAACATTTTATTATTTAAAACTGAAATCATTCAAAATTAAGCAATATTGAATTGAAAGCATTTATCGAAATCTTGAAAATGGTTTGGTTTCAGTTTTAAATCTTTCAAAATTGTAGCATTTGTAGATAATTATATTTTTTAGTTAAAAAACAAATTAAAACCAATGATTAGTTAAATAATGATTGCTAGCCTGAAATGTCCTCAAGTACTTGAATAAGCGTTTGAAATTAAGTAATTTTAAAGGCTGCGCCTAGTCGTCCTGCAAAATTGGTGGAGCTGGAGAAGGGGATCTATAGTCGTCCCGAAAATTCGGGACGATTAGCCAAGCTTTTGAAAACTATTTGACTACTCATCCCGAATTTCGGGACGACGAGACGCTTCGAATTTTAAATTATAAATGTTAAATAATTGAATAAATTCCAATTTGAATAATTTCAAAACTTATAGCATTTAAAACTGAAAATTAATCAATTTTACAACTTAAAAATGG
>CAKNYM010048967.1:28866-69433 GCA_932195095.1 Andricus curvator
ATCTGACGAGAACTGGGGTTTTCAGCGTGGTATGGCCGTTGGCGATATTGTTATATGGTAATGCATAATATTTGAAAATACGGTTTTTTATAGTAAAAATTTTCTCATTCTGATAATTTAAAGTTGATGCAAGAATAGAAAAGATGTGTTGATTCGAGACGAATCGATTGACCTATAATATTTATACATTTTATTGAACAGTAAGGAAGCTATGGCTATGCATACCATTAAGCCATTTCCCTTTCAGGGTAGGCGTGACACTACCCGATTCGAGTAGTCTTTCTAGGTTAATATTGATTAATATTTGAAAAATCGATTTTTTATAGTAAAACTTTTTTCATTAACATAATTGAAAGTTAATGCAAGAATATGAAAGATTCCTTGGTTTCAGATAATCGATTGACCTATAATATTGATACATTTTATTAAAGAGTGAGGAAGTTATCGTCATTCATATATCGATTTTTATAGTAAAATTTTTGTCATTTTCATCATTTAAAGTTGATGCGAGAATAGAAAAGATGTGTTGATTCGAGTCGAATCGATTGACCTATAATATTAATACATTTTATTGAAGAGTAAGGAAGCTATGGTAATGCATAATATTTGAAAATACGGTTTTTTATAGTAAAACTTTTTTCTTCAACATAATTCAAAGTTGATGCAAGAATAAAAAAAAAACCTTGGTTTGAGACGAATAGATTGACCTAAAATATAAATACATTTTATCAAAGAGTGAGGGAGTTATCGACATTTATATTATATTTAAAATCGATTTTTATAGTACAAATTTTCTCATTCTCATAATTTAAAGTTGATGCGGGAATAGAGAATATGTGTCGATTCGAGACGAATCGATTGACCTATAATATTAATACATTTTATTAAAGAGTAAGGAATTTATGATAATTTATATTATATTAAAAATCGATTTTTATAGTGAAAAATTTCTCATTCTCATAATTTAAAGTTTATGCAAGAATATAAAAGATTCCATGGTTCGAGATGAATCGATTGAACTACAATATTAATACATTTTATTAAAGAGTAGGGAAGTTATGGTAATATATATATTTTTAAAATCGATTTTTATAGTAAAAATTTTTCCATTCTCATAATTTAAAGTTGATGCGGGAATAGAAAAGTTGTGTTGATTCAAGACGAATCAATTGACCTACAATATTACTAGATTTTATCAAAGAGTAGGGAAGTTTTGGTAATTTATATATTTATAAAATCGATTTTTAAACTAAAAATTTGCTCATTCTCATAATTTAAAGTTGATGCGAGAATAGAAAAGTTGTGTTCATTCGAGGCGAATCGATTGACCCTTAATATTGATACATTTTATTGAAGAGTAAAGAAGCTATGGTAATGCATAATATTTGAAAACACGATTTTTTATAGTAAAACTTTTTTCACTAACATAATTTTTTATTGAACTGGTTAAACTGAGTAGTTGAAATTTCAACTATAAGAAGATTAATTTTCTACCAAGAAAAGACGAATTTTCAACCAAATAGTTGAATTTTCAACAAAAGTTAATTTAAAAAAAAAAAATTTTTTTTAACAGAATAGTTAAATTTTGAGCAAACCATTTTCAACTGAAATAAAGAATCTTTTACGCAAAAAAATCGAATTTTCAACAGAAAAGTTAGCTTTTTAACCGAAAAGGGTAATTTTTAACAAAATTATTTAATTTTCGACAAAGATGAATAATTTTATACCGAAAAAGATAAATTTTCAACAAAATACATAAATTTTCAACTAAATATTTGACTTTTTAACTAAAAAAGATAAATTTTGAAACGAAATAGTTGAATTTCAAGTAAGAAAGATCAATTTTCCACCAAAAATGTAATAGTTAAACTCTCTGTTAAAAAAAATGTCAACCAAAAAAAAATGATGTTTCAACAAAATAGTTACATTTTCAACCCAAAAAAAAAAATGAATTTTCAACAGAAAAATTAGCTTTTTAACCGAAAAGGATAATTTTTAACAAAATAGCTTAATTTTCAACAAAGAAGAACAATTTACAACAAAATAGAAAAATTTTCAACAAAATACACGAATTTTCAACCAAATCCTTGAATTTTCATCTAAAAAGATACATTTTTAACAAAGAATGGCATACTTACATTTTCAATTTTTTTTTAAGTAATTTTTCACTCCCAAAAAAACAAATTTTCAGAAAAAGACTTCAACATTCAAACAAAGAACTGAATTTCCGACTAAATACTTGCAAATTTTTAACTAAAAAAGATATATTTTTCACCAATAATTGATTGGTTCCGTCTGCAATCAAAAAAATGTATTTTTTATAAAAAAACGAATTTTCATTAAAATAGTTAAATTTTTAAGCAAAGAGATGAATTTTCAACTCAAATTATGCATCTCCAATCAAAAAATAAATTTTTATTCAACTGGTTAAACTAAGTAGTTGAAATTTCAACTATAAGAATATTAATTTTCTACCAAGAAAAGACGAATTTTCAACCAAATAGTTGAATTTTCAACAAGAGTTTATTTTTAACAAAAAAAAAAAAAAAATTTTAACAGAATAGTTAAATTTTGAAACAAACCATTTTCAACTAAAATGAAGAATCTTCAACCAGAGAACTGAATTATCAAAAAAAAGTTCAACTTTTACGCAAAAAATCGAATTTTCAACAAAATAGTTAAATTTTCAACCATTTTTGAATTTTCAATCAAAATTATGCATCTCCAATCAGAAAATGAATTTTTGACAAAACTAATTCAACTAAGAAGAAGAATTTTCCACCAAAAATACGAATTTTTAACCAAATAATTAAATTTTCAACAAAATAGTTAAATTTCTAAAAGATGAATTTTCAAGCAAGAATGTCTTAATTTTCTACCAAAAAATGAAATTTCAACAAAATACATGAATTTTCAACTACGAAAAACAACAAAAAAAAGACAAAAAAAAAAGAAAAGTTTCACCAAAAATGAAATATAATAAATAAATAATCTTTCATTTCAAAATATTAATTTTCAAAAAAAAAAAAATTCTTTTCAAGAAGATAGTTAAATTTACAAACAAACCATTTTCAACCAAAAAGCAGACTTTTAAACAAAATTGTTTAATTTTCTACAAAGAAGAATAATTTTCTAACAAAAGAAAAAATTTTCAACAAAATACATAAATTTTTAACCAACTAGTTAAATTTTCAACAAAAAAGATGAATTTTCAATAAAAAATGAAATAGTTAAATTTGCAGTTAAAAAAAAAATTGTAACAAAAAACAGAAGAATTTTCCACAATATAGTTTAATTTCCAACCAAAGAAATGAATTTTCGACCAAAATAGTTTAAAATAATCTATTTTGTTAAAAATCTGTATTTTTTGTTGAAATAAATTGTTTTTGATTTAAAAATAAAATCGTTTTTGGTTGAAATATCAACTATTTCATTTTTTGTTAAAAATAAGTTAACCTTTTTTCGCTAAAGATTTATCTGTTTTTTATTAAAAAGAAAATTATTTTTTGTTTGAAATATCAACTATTACAATTTTCATTGTTGAAAATTCTTCTTTTTTGGTATAAATTTCTTCTGTGATTATTATATTTTATTATTACATTTAATTATTAATTAAAATATATTATTAATTTAATATAGATTTTTTAAATTAAAATTTATATATTATTTTAAATTTAAAAATAAATTAAAAATATAAATTAAATTTTTGTGTAATCTTTTTGGTTGAAAATTAATTTTTTGTTCTAGTTGAAAATTCAACTCCGTTGAATTTCGTCCTTCCGTCGTATTTTTTTCCTAGGAGGGGAAATAAGAAGAGGGGAAGTGAGGGGTGGAGAAGTATGGAAAATGAGGGGAGTGAAAGTAGAGGGAGTACTGAGGGAGAAGTAGGGGAAAGTAGTGGAATTGAGGGGAAATGAGGAAAGGTAAGCAGAGAAAGTGAGAGAAAATTAGGAAGGGGAAATAGGGGAAATTATTGAATGTGAGAGAGTGTAGTGAGGGTGAGTAGTGAGAGAAGTGATGGGAGGGCCAGTAGGGTAGTGTGGGTGAGTAGGGGAGGGAAAGTGATAGCTGGGTAAGGGAATTAGGGAAAGGGGAGTGTTAGCCAAGAAAGTAAGGAGAGGGAGAACTAGCGGAGAAATAACTTTGAGAAAGGAGGGGTTGCAAATTGTGAAGCGCGGGGAGGGGAAGTAGGTGCTAAGAGGGGAAAGTATGGGAGGGGGAGGTTTGAAGGATCTAATTCAAGTCATAATAGGATATGAAATTTTGAATAATTTTCTTGTTTGAAGATTGATCATTTCAGTTGAAAATTCATCTCTTTAGCTGAAAAATAAAATATTTTGTTAAAATTTGTTTCATATTGAATCCAATATGGTACCTACAATAATTTTATTAAAATTAATTTATTCCCCTATTTTTTGAAGAATTTATCATTCAGCTTAAAAATATCATTTCTTTTGTTGAAAAATGAACTATTTCGTTGATAATTCGTCCCTCTTGGTTCAAAATTAAATTTTCAGCTGAAAATTGAACTATTCCGTATTTGTTTTAAACTTCATCTTTTTCAGTTGAAAATTCAACTATATTGTTAAAAATTCATATATTTTGTTGAAAAGTCATATTTTTTCGTAGAAAATTAATCTTCTTAATCTTCTCAATATTTTTGGTTGAAAATTCAATTATAATTGGTCGAAAGTTGAACCACTTAATTAAGAATTAATTTTTACATTCTCATCTCAGTGAGAAGGTATTGGTTTCATTTAAAAATTGACTTTCGTGGATTTCATCAAACCTCGACATTCTTTGGTTTAAGATTCATCATGTCAGTCAGAATTCATCTCCTTATTTGAAAAACGAACTTTTTTGCTAAAATTCGTAATTTAAGTCGAAAATGGTGCCTGCAATAATTTTATTAAAAATAAAATTGATTCCCCTATTTTTGAGGAAAATCGGCCTATTTCCCCTGTTTTGAGGCTGTGAAATCTGAAAATGGCATAACCGGAGAATGTGGTAGATTAGGTGTGGATATAATGGACCTTCGTGATAAAAGCACGTACTATAAGTGTATAGAGTAACTGGTGTTGATAGGGTAATCTCTGCAGAGATTAGCCAAGGACGTGGAGATAAACCTTGCCGGCGTAGCATCCCTTCTCTTTTGCAATGACCAATAGGATTTTCAGTATGTTGACGATAATGACGTCAGGTGGTGACGAACTAATCAGCGAGCTCGATAAGCAATCTAGGCATGCGAAAAATTTCTTTTCAGGGTTGATTCTCCAATTTCATTCATTCCTCTGCAGGCTTCCTATATATTTCCTTACTTCTTGATTATGCAGCTATCTTTTCATTTCATAAATAATTGGATAGGTCAGGCACACAAATATCCTGCCTAAGAGTTAATAGCATAAATACAAACTTAGATTATAGGCTTTTTTTATCAACTGTCGTCAATTATCCGATACGAATTGGCATGTATCTAAAACATGTATTATGAAAAGATGGTATAGAGAGACAAATCCAATTATTAGAAAGAGCATGACGCCATTTTCGATTATTTATCGAACCATCTCAAAATTACTCGAAACATTTTGAAACTATTGTTTTCGGAAAACCCCCGTTCATGATTGGATGAAGCTGTCGTTCCTTTTTCCCCCGTTTAAAAAAAAGTCTGCTAACTTCAGGCTTATGAGAAATGTAAGGTTATCTAAATAATATATTCAATAATAATAATGATCAATGTAAGAAAAGTGTCCAGCATTTTGATATACAAAATGTAATTTGTAGATTCTTGAAGATTTCTAAAATGAAAAAGCTTTTTATAAATTTTAAAAGGTTTCAAGATACTAAATTATTTTTCTAAAAATTCCTGGGAAGATTTAAACTAATTTTTGAGTTTTAAAATAAATTTTAAGAGAAAGTTGACAAAGATTTCAAAAGATTTTAAATCATTTCCTAAAACTTCGAAAAAGAATGGGAACGATTTTCAAGCAAAATCTTTCAATTAGCAAGATAACAAAGGTTTATAAAAAATACGAGTAAGTTTAAGTTTAAGACATTTCGAAATTTTAACAAGATTTAAATTAATTTAAAAGTTAAAAATATTTCAAAAGTTTCGAAAAATGTACATTTTTGAATATTTGGAAAAAAATTTGTGAAGCTTCTTAAGGATTTTGAAGGGATTCACGATAATAACAAAATTTTCTTAGAATTCATGGAAAAATTTGAACTGATTTTTGATTTGGAAAAATTAATTTTATGACAATATTTAAAAACATTTTAAAATATGACAAAAAATTTTAAAAGATTACAAAGATTTCTGAAAGCGTCATAACAGATTCTGGAAGATTTAAAGGGAATTTTGGTAATTTTTCAGAACTTTAAGAAAATTTTTGAAATAGAAAAAAAAATGATTTGAAATTTGAAAATATTTCAAAAAATCTAAAACAAAATGTAAATTTTTAAGATTTCGAAAAAAATGACAAAGCTTTTTAGAAGTTTAAAAGGCTTCAAGAAAATGGAACAACTTTATTAAAATTCCTGGGAAATTTTAAACTGATTTTTTACTTTGAAAATAAATTTTAAGACAAAATTCACAAAGTTTTCAGAAGATTTTAAATTACTTTCTAAAATTTCGAAAAAGAATTGGAAAGATTTTCAACCAAAATCTTTCCATTAGCAAGATTGCAAAATTTTATACAAAATTAAAAAAAAAATTTCTAAGATTTCCCGATGATAACAAATATTTCTCATGAATAATGGGATGATTTAAACATATTTTTTTCTTTTGAAAAATGAATTTTAAGATAATATTCAAAAATTTTTTTAACATTCTTAAAGATTTCCAAAATATTGTCACAACAGAATCTGGAAGATTTGAAGGCAAGTTTTGATTTGAAGGCAAGTAAAAAATAAAATATATACTTTTTCGTCATATCTGAAATCTTCGTAAATCTTATTAAATTTTCTCAGAAAATTTATTCGAAATTTACATTTTGTATTTAAAACCTGTCTCTTTTTGGTTGGAAATTATTATACTTTGGTTGAGAATTCCAATATTTTGTTGAAAATTCGGCTCTTTCGGTTAAAAATGCAACTAATTAAAAATTAATCTTTTTTGGCCGAGGATTCAACTACTCTGTTAAAAATTCATTTTTGCATTAAAGATTCATCATTTTAATAAAAACCAAAGGTGCAATAATTAAATTTTCATTTAAAAAATTAATTTTTAACCAAAAATCAAACGAAGTTTCAACGAAATAGTTAAATTTTCAACTAAAGAGATGAATTTTCAACTAAAAAAGAAAAATTTTCAATCAAATAATTGAATTTGAACTAAAAAAACTCAATTTTGAACCAAAAATGGAATAGTTAAATTGTCAGTGAAAAAAATTTATTTTTAAACAAACTGATGAATTTTCAACAAGAATGATGCATTTTTAACTAAAATGATGAATCTTTAACTGAAATAGTTGAATTTTCCACCAAAAAGGTGAATTTTTAACTAAGAAGATTAACTTGAACTTCTACCAAAAATGACGAATTTTCATCGAAATGCATGTATTTTCAACTAAAAAAGATGAATTTTCAACCAAAAAATGTAATAGTTGAATTTCTTATTTGAAAAATGAATGTTCAATCAAAGAGACACATTTTTGATTAAAATTATGGAATATTTAATTGATATAGTTACATTTTAAGTTAAAAAAGGTAAATTTTCAACCAAGAAGATTAGCTTCTACCAAAAGATGAATCTTCATAAAAATACACGGATTTTCAACTAATTTTATGAATCTTTAACTGAAATAGTAACATTTTCAGGAAAGAAAATTAATTTTCCTCCAAAGAAAAACGAATTTTCAACTAAATATCTTATTTAGCAACCAAAGAGATGAATTTTGAATTGAAATCCTAAATCTTCAACTAAAAAAAAAAAATTTTTAAAAGAGTTTAACTTTGAACCAAGTAATTAAAATTTTATTCCCAAAAAAATCGATTCTGAACAAAAACTGTAGTATTTAATATTCCAACCAAAAAAGATTTTTATTTTTATTCAAAAACCAGTTGAATTCAACAAAAAAGACGACTTTTCAATATGAGTTGAATTTTCAACTAATGAAGATTTTTCATTCAACAGAGAGAAAAACGTCTAACAATTGTTGAATTTTCAAGCAAAAAGATGAATTTTCAACAAAAGAAGATTAATTTTCTACAAAAAAAAGATTAATTTTCTACAAAAAAGAATGAATTTTCAACAAAATACATAAATTTTCAACCAAAAACGATCAATTTTAAACTAATAATGTAAAAGTAAAATTTTCAGTTGAAAAAATTAATTTCAGGCGAAAAAAATGAATTTTCAACAAAATAGGTTATACCAGTAAATATAAAGCACCTTTTTTTTACAAATGAAGAATCATTCTTATTCAATTATATGTTTCAATTTAAAAAAAAAAATTGAGCACGCTATCAAAAAAATGTCCTGACTTCCAGGACGACTTTAAAGCCAAATTTTTCGATTAGCAAGATTACAAAGTTTTATAAAAAAAATTCGTGGTGAGTTTAAAAGATATTTAGAAGTTTCAAATTAGATTCTAAATTAATTTAAAACTAGAAAAAATTTTTAAGAAGATGAAAAATGTACATTTTTGAATATTTTGAAATAAAAATTTTGAAACTTGGATGCATTTTGAAAAATTTCACGGTAATAAAAAATATTTCTTGAAATGCATGCGATAATTTGAACTGATTTTTCAATTTGAAGTATCAATTTTACGAGAATATTTAAAGAGTTTAAAACATTTTAAAGATTTCCAAAACCATTAAAACAGAATCTGGAAGATATAAAGGCAATTTTTTTAATTTTTCAGAATTTTAAGAATATTTTTGCAAAAATGTATATAATTTTAAAAGGTATTTAGAAGGCTTAAAAGTTTTGGAAATGGTTGAAAAATAATTTAAAATTTGAAAAAATTTCCAAAAATTTCAAACAAAATATAAATTTTGGAAGATTTCGGAAAAGATTTCAAAACATTTCAAAAGATTTCTATAAATGTTGAAAAAAATCTGAAAGATTCAAGGGCAGTTTTTTTAATCCTAAAAGATTTTTCAAAATTTTAGGAACAATTCGAGGCAGTTTAAAATATATTTTTCCCAACAGTCCTAACAATATTTTAAACTGACTAGAATTTTTCCTAAAATTTTGCAAAATCCTGTAAAACAAAGAAATTAAACTTATACAGAATTTTAAGAAATTTTTTGCAAACATTCGAATAATTTTAAAAAGATATTTAGAAGGTTTAAAAGTTTTGGAAATGGTTAAAAAAGTAACTTGAACTTTAAAAATATTTACACAAATTCAAAACAAAATGTAAATTTTTGAAATTTCGAAAAAATTTTCGAAGCTTTTTAAGAAGTTTGGAAGGCATCGAGAAAATAAAAAACTTTTTTGAGATTCCTGGAAATTTTATTTTTATTTTGAAAAACTAATTCTTAAAGACAATTTTAAAAGGTTTTAAAACATTTCAAAAGATGTCGGATAGATTTCAAAGACTTCACAAATACTTCAATTATTTCACAAAGCTTTCAGATAGATTTCAAAGGTTGAACAAAGGTTTCAATAATTTTCCAAAGATTTCACAAAGATTTAAATAATTTCACAAATATTACCAAATATTTCGCAAAGATTTCCAAAAGATTTCACGGAGATTTGACAAACATTTCAATGATTCCCAAAAAATGTCATGAAGACTTCACAAAGATTTCGATGATTTCCCAAAGATTTCACAAGATTTCAAATATTTTGCGAAGATTTCGGATAGATTAAAAATATTTCAATGATTTTCGAAATATTTGACAAAGATTTAAATAATTTCACAAATATTACCAAAGATTTCACGGAGATTTGACAAACATTTCAATGATTCCCAAAAGATTTCATAAAGTTTTCAATTTTTGTCCCAAAGATTTCATAAAGATATGAATGATTTCCCAAAGATTTGCCAAAGTTTTCACAAAGATTTCGGATAGATAAAAATATTTCACAAAGAATTTAATGATTTCCCAAAGATTTCAATAATTTCATAAATATTACCAAATATTTCACAAAGATTTAAATAATTTCACAAATATTACCAAAAGATTTCATAAAGATTTCACAAAGATTTCCCAAAGATTTCATAAAGACATCAATGATTTCCCAAAGATTTCGGATAGATACAAATATTTCACAAAGAATTCAATGATTTCTCAAAAATTTCAATAATTTCATAAATATTATTAAATATTTCAAAAATATTTCAAATGTTTCGCAAAGATTTCATAAAGATTTCATAAAGATTTCATAAAGATGTCAGATAGGTTTCAAAGATTGCGCAAAGTTTATAATGATTACCCAAAAGTTTCGCACAAATTTTCGATAGATTTAAAAGATTTCATAAAGATTTAAATGATTTCCCAAATATTTCACAAAAATTCAAATAATTTCACAAATACTACCAAAAGATTTAAATACTTTCACAAATATTACCAAAGATTTCCAAAAGATTTCACGGAGATTTGACAAAGATTTCATTAAGATATCAATGATTTCCCAAAGATTTCAATAATTTCATGAATATTACCAAATATTTCAAAAATATTTCAAATCTTTCGCAAAGATTTCAGGTAGATTTCAAAGATTGCGCAAAGATTATAATGATTACTCAAAGATTTCGCAAAAATTTCCGATAGATTTAAAAGATTTCACAAAGATTTAAATGATTTCCCAAATATTTCACAAAGATTCAAATAATTTCACAAATATTTCCAAAAGATTTCATAAAGATTTCACAAAGATTTCAATGATTTCCCAAAGATTTCATAAAGATATCAATGATTTCCCAAAGATTTCACAAGGATTTCGGATAGATTAAAATATTTCACAAAGAATTCAATGATTTCTCAAAAAGTTCAATAATTTCATAAATATTTCAACAATATTTCAAATGTTTCGCAAAGATTTCATAAAGATTTCATAAAGATTTCAGGTAGATTTCAAAGATTGCGCAAAGGTTATAATGATTACCGAGATGATTACCCAAAGATTTTTCCAAAATTTTCGATATATTTAAAAGATTTCACAAACATTTGAATGATTACCAAAAGATTTCACAAAGATTTTGGATAGATTTAAAAGAGTTCACAAAAACTTCAATGATTTCCCAAAGATTTCACAAATATTACCAAATATTTCAAAAACATTTCAAATATTTCGCAAATATTTCCAAAGTTTTCAGAAAGATTTCAATGATTTCAATAATCATTCGATTTCAGAGGGGGGCAAATCAATACTTTTCCCCTCCCATTTTGGACATTCACATTCCAAAACTGCTATCCTTTTCTATCTTTCCTATCCCTTGATTTATAGAACCGCGTAAATCTCCTTTTTATTATTGCCTAAGAGAAAAAAGGTATTACAAAACGGTTTTTTTTAAATTCCACATAATGTCATTCCCTATACATAGAGAGGCAGCTGAGCAACCCGCTTAAAGACCAGTCGTGGGTCGCTTGCACTGATAAGAAGGAAGGAAAAGCCTGTTATTTTCCCAGAGGTGGATCGGAAACGGCGCGGCGCGGCGAGTTCCGTCGGCTAGGTGGGCAGACCTGCCTGCCTGCTGAATAGTTTGCCCGCTCAAGTCCCCCTACATGCGGGTGTTATCATTTTAACAAACCGGTGAACGGCGCCCCAGTTTAAAGCTGGCTTCAGCGATACATGCAAATAGAGCTTTGCAGGAGGCCGTACCCCTGAAAACGGTTAACCTGAATTGCAAAAAAAAAAAAGTAAGTGAGTCACGAACCGAATAAATTGTGAAAATCAAGGGAAATTCGTCTCCCAATGAGTGAAACAACTAAATACAAAATCAAGTACAAAAAAAAAATTTATGCTCTATTCCAATTTAGATTTACTGTTGGAAACTCATTAAAAATTTTTCGAAAACTGTGGAATTTTACTGAAAAGCAGTGACTTGTTTTCCAAGTTGGTTTTAGTCGGTTCAAACCTGGATTGAATATTAAAAAAAAAATGTTAAACAAAATTTTTCTTATTTAAAATTTTGTTTGAAAATTAAAAAAAAATGTTATTGATAAAAAATAAATTAATATAATTTATCTATACTATTATAAATAATTTATTAATCATTGACCTCAAATTTAATAATTCAATTATTATAAAAATTCCCTTTACCTAGGAATTTATGCAAATCTTTACAATTTTAAATGCACCATGGTTATATTAAATTTGGCAATTATTAATAGTCTTCGATTGAAATAATACTTATTTTAAAACAAAATTTTTATTTAATAAATAAACTTCTTATGTTCATATCCCCTACCCCTTTATTAGAATATTTATATAAGAATAATATTTATATAAAAATTAATTTTCTGATAAAATTTTTGCGTGTTAAATATTTTTAATTATCAACCAAAATTTATTTGTAATTTGAAAACAATAAAATAAATTTAAATTTTTATTTTTATTCTAAAAAAATATTGGCAAAGTCAACTAGTTGTTTTCAAAATTAATAATTTTAATCCCATAAATAAGATTACTCAAATATGAATCGAAGTTTGAAACCAAATTTTTCTTATTTTTGGAATAATATTAATTTTAATAATTAATAAAAGAATATTTATTTTTCATTTTATTATTTATTTAAAAATTGTATTTAATTTTATTTCCTTACTTATATATTATAATATTAATTTTCAGAATGATTAAATATTAATAAACAATCAATTTTTATTTGAGCATTCAAGGTGGAATAATGCTACATTTAAAAGCGTTAAAAATGATAAATCAAAAGATTTATAAATTAAACAATTTTGAATATACAATAATTGTAACATTTTAGATACAATAGTTGCACATTAGGGTGGCCCAAATTTTATTCTTTCAAGTTTTCATGCATATCGCCCCCAAATTTGTTCTAATAAAAAAATGCTTTTTTTGTAAAAAATGATATTTATAAGTTCCGCAAGACCCATGAACTTTAACAAGTATTTCCCATGAAACAAAAAAAAATTTTTTTGTGAATTTTATTCAGAATCGTCAATATTAAGTGAAACCAGTTGAAATTCAAAATTTATTTTCAAAATTAGCTATATAATACAAATAAATAATTTTTTTTTTTAATATCACCGCCATACGTCTGTTTTATAAGGTCCCGAAAAAACACCATAAGTGAAATATTTTTTTTTTTTTTAGTTTCTGCTGCTAATTATGATTTTTTTACGGTTCCCTGAATTCAAATCGTTTCTAATACATAGAACACTACTTTCTACTGATAATTAAACGTTTAAATAAATTGTTTAAACAATTTATTATTGTTTTTAGCAATTTTTTCTTAGAACAGAGTTAGAAAGTCGGAGTTTTTCCCGATTTTTTCAACTTATTTTCAACTTTTCAGTTACATAGAGGCCGAAATAATTATTTAAACAATTTATTATTATTTATAATAATATTCTCTTAGAATAATGCTACAAAGTTGTAGTTTTTTCTAAAATTTTCCGCTTCTGTTCCACTTTACACTTAAAGTAAGATAATAATTAATTTGAGTTAACAAATATAATTGTTTAAACAATTTATTATTATTTAAAAAAAATATTTTCTTTGAATAATGTTAGAAAGTTGCGGGTTCTTCTGCAATTTTCGACTTTTTACTACTGATCACTAAGAGTATGGTAATAATTGATGAAATTCAACAAACATGATTGTTTAAAAAAATTATTATTATTTATAACTACCTTCTCCTATAGTAATGCGAGGTAGTTGTGGTTTTTTCTGAAATTTTTAACTTCTTGTCAACTTTTCATTCTGAACCAGTTTTTAATAATTAATGATATTTTATTAAATATTTTTTATTTCTTATTTTATTAAATAATAATGATATTTTAACAAAAAAGTTTTTAATTATAAAAAGCAATTGAATCCTATACTAAAAAAGATTAATTTTCAACCGTAAAAATTTATTTCCTATTAAAAAAATTGATTTTCTACCAAAATAGACGAATTTTCAAGAAAATAGTTGATTTTCAAGCCTAAAAATGATCATTTAAAAAAAAATCGAATAGTTGAATCTTAATTGCAAAAATAATAATTTTCAATTTAGATAAGCGAATTTTCTACGAAGCAATTAAATTTTCAATCGTTTTGTTGAATTTTAAAGCCAAAAGAACGAATTTTCCCGAAAACAGTTGAATTTTCAACAACAAAAAAATGAATTTTTTACCAGATAGTTTAATTTTTAACCGAATAGATAAATTTTTAAACTAAAAAAATTAATTTGTAACCAAAATTGGAATCGTTGAATTTTCATTTAAAAAAAAATTTAATTTAAAAAAATAAATCTTTCACAAAACAGTTGAATTTTCAATTCGAAAATATGAAATTTTAACCAAAAAAATCATTTTCAAACAAATAGTTAAATTTTAAGTTAAAGAAATTAATTTTTAAACCAAAAAAGAAATTGTTAACAATATACATACATTTTTAACCAAATAGTTGAATTTATAACCAAGAAGATTAATTTTCTACAAAAAGAGACAATTTTTCAATCAAATAGTTGAATTTCTAGTCTAAAAAAGATCACTTTTTAACAAAAAATGGAATAATTAAATTTTCATTGAAAAAAAATCATTTTTAATTTATAAAACCGATTTTTCTACGAAGCAGTTGAACTTTCAATCATTTTGTTGAATTTTAAAGATAAAAGAATAAATTTTCCATAAAAAAAGTTGAATTTCCAACCAGGAAATATGAATCATTAAAAAAAATGGAATTTTCTACCGAATAGTTAAAATTTAAGTTGAAATATTAATTTTCCATCCGAAAAAGAAATTTTCAACAAAATACAGAAATTTTTAACTAAATAGTATAATTTTCAACCAAGAAGCTAAATTTTGAGTTAAAAAATTAATTTTTAACCCAAAAAAGAAATTCTTAACAAAGTACATAAATTTTGAATCAAGTAGTTGCATTTTTAGCTAAAAAATACCTCTTTTTAACCAAAAGTGGAATAATTAAATTTTCATTGGAAAAAATTAATTTTCAATTTAGAGATGCAAATTTTCTACGAAGCATTTGAATTGTCTAACAAATAGTGGAATTTTCTACCAACTTGTTGAATTTTCAAGCCAAAAGAATGAATTTTCCACAGAATAGTTTGCATTTTTAACTAAAAAAAAATTGAATTTTCTACCAAATATTTAAATTAAAAAAAAATTAGTGTTTATCCCAAACCAGAAATTTGTAGCAAAATACATAAATTTTTAGTCAAATAGTTTAATTTTCAACCAAATAGTCAACTTTTTAAACTAAAAAAATAAATTTTCAACTAAAATTGGAATGGTGAAATTTTATTTAAGAAAAAAATTAATTCTCAATTCAAAAAAAAAATCATCTTCCAAAAAACAGTTGAATTTTCCACCCGAAAATGTGAAATTTCAGAAAAAAATTAATTTTTAAACAAAAAGTTAAAGTTTAAGTTACAAAATGTGTTTTTAACCCCGAGAAGAAATTTGTAACAAGATTTATATATTTTAACAAAATACATACATTTTCAACAAAATACATCAATTTTAACCAAAACGTTGAATTTTCAACCAAGTAGATTAATTTTCTACCAAAAAAGATAAATTTTCAACAAACTAGTTCAATTTTTAACCAAAGAGATGAATCTTCAACTGAAAAAGATAAATTTTCAATCACAAATGGAATAGTTATATTTTCAGTTAGCAAAATGAATTTTCAATAAAAAAACGAATGATTACAAAATATTTAAATTCTAAAATGAATTTTCAACCAAATCGGTGAATTTTTAACCAAAAAGATGAATTTTCAATCAAGAAGATTAATTTTTATAAAAAAAAGACGAATTCACAAAAAAAAATTGTCAACAAATTGTGGAATTATTAACTAAAAACGATCAATTTTTAACCAATAATAGAATAGTTTAATTTTCAGTTTAAAAAATCAACCTTCAACCAATAAAAGGAGTTTTTAACAAACTATTTCAACTTTCAACCAAGTAGTTGAATTTTCAACATAAAAAAGATGAATTTTCAAAAAAAAAAGTTAATTTTCAACAGCATAGAAAAATCATCTGCCCCCCCCCCCTCCTGAATCAAATATGCATTGTTTAATTGTTTAATAATTAATGATATTTTATTGAATATTTTTTATTCTATTTTATTATTTTTTATGTTTTATTTTATTAAATATTAATGATATTTTAACAAAAAAGTTTTTTATCATAAAAAGCACTTAAATCCTATACTAAAAAAGATTAATTTTCAACCAATTTTATGTTTTTTATGAATGTGAACTCTATAATTGAAAAATATAAATGAAGTGGAATTTATCGCCTTATATTAAATCAAAAAAGTCCTATCAAATAATTAGGGGATTCCCTCACCCCCTTTTACATAAATTCGTTAAAGAAAATTCACAATCGCTGACTCTGAAAAATTTTTTTGATCCGCCCCGGAAATAGTCCCATACTTAAATATCCAGATTTTTTGGCAAATAGTTTATGACTTTATGAAGCTCTTCACCTGGGGTGATTGCTAGAGAGATTGATCAGCGACCTGGGTCGAAGCAGTGTTGCGAAGCGAACGTGTCATTTAAATAAACAATACAATACAATAAACAAATAATCATCTAAACATCTATTCACCCCCCCCCCCACCATCATGTTGCATTGTACTCATATGAACTCCCCGATCCTCGGCAATTAATCACTGTGTTTACACAGCTTCGAATTCTGACTAATGATTTTTGGCAAATGTTTTCCCAAGCCAATAGGCTTGTTCCGGTGCACAATAGCATGCAAATTGGGGAAGCTTGTGGGAATTAGACGGTTCCGCCTACAAATTAAGGGCGTAAGTGTCCCGATGACAAATGTAAATTTTGATATTTTCCGGGGGCATGGCACTGATCGATTAGAGTCGAGGAAACGATTTCAAAACAAGGTTTTCCTTGGCATCTATATATGTACTTTTTTTGGTAAGTGGCGTACCGAGATATGAGGGGTACCACCCCCTGAAACCCCGGGAGTTGCCACTCAAGTGGTTCATATGATCAAGTAGTGAAGGATACAAACCCTCACTTAACGGAAACAATTTTTTTATTTCTAAATTTACTTTTTTCCATAAATATTTCTTATTCATAGGGGAACCCTCCCAAAGTGGATAATGCAACCTAGAGTGGATAATCATTAATTACGAGCACAAATAAAAAATTCTTGCTAATTCTTTTTGGTTGAATAGTCTACTATTAAATTTTTTGTGGGGAATTCATATTTTATTGTTAAAAATTTTATTAGTTTTTTGAAAATTTCATTATTTTGATGAAAATTCAACTATTTGGTAGGAAATTTAACTATTTGGTTAAATAATAATTTTTTTGTTGAAAATTCAACTGTTTTATATAAAATTAGATTTTTCGATCTTTCTAAATTTTTATTTCTAAACTTACTTCTTTTCCAAACATATTTCTTATTTTGTAGGGGCACCCTCCCACAGTGGATAATGCAACCTACAGTGGATAATTATTAATTAAGAGCACAAATAACAAAAAATTCTAGCTAATTAATTTTGTTTCAATAGTCTACTATTCAATAGTCTTTCAATAGTCTTCAATATTTTTGGTCGGGAATTCATATTTTAACGTTGAAAATTTTATTATTTAGTTGAAAATTTCATTATTTTGATGAAAATTCAACTATTTGGTAGAAAATTTAACTATTTGGTTAAATAATAACTTTTTTGTTGAAAATTCAACAGTTTTATATAAAATTAGATTTGTTGATCTTTCTAAATTTTTATTTCTAAACTTATTTTTCTCCATACATATTTCTTATTTGTAGGGGCACCCTCCCACAGTGGATAATGCAATCTACAGTGGATAATTATTAATTAGAAAGAAAATTCTGGCTAATTCTTTTTGCTTGAATAGTCTACTATTATATTTTTTGTTGAGAATTCATCTTTTGTGGTTAAAAATTTTATTATTTGGTTGAAAATGTGATTATTTTGATGAAAATTCAACTATTTGGTAGAAAATTGCAATATTTGGTTGAATAATAACTTTTTTGTTTGAAATTCAAAAGTTTTATATAAAATTAGATTTGTCGCTCTTTCTAAATTTTCATTTCTAAATTTACTTCTTTTCCATACATATTTCTTATTTATAGGCGAAACGTTTCTATAGTGGATAATGCAATCTACAGTGGATAATTATTAACTAAGAGCACAATTAAAAAAAAATCTAGCTAATTCATTTTGTTTAAATAGTCTACTATTATATATTTGTTCGGGAATTCATATTTTATCGTTAAAAATTGTATTATTTCGTTGAAAATTACATTATTTTGATGAAAATTCAACTATTTGGTAGAAAATTGAACTATTTGGTTAAATAATAACTTTTTTGTTGAAAATTCTACAGTTTTATATAAAATTAGATTTTTCGATCTTTCTAAATTTTTATTTCGAACATACTTCTTTTCGATACATATTTCTTATTTGTAGGGGAACCCTCCCACAGTGGATAATGCAACCTGGAGTGGATAATTATTAATTAAGAGCGCAAATAAAATTCTAACTGATTCTTTTTGGTTGAATAGTCTACTATTATATTTTTGTTTGAGAATTCATATTTTATTGTTAAAAATTTTATTATTTGGTTGAAAATTTGATTATTTTTATGAAAATTCAACTATTTGGTAGAAAATTGAAGTATTTGGTTAAATAATAACTTTTTTGTTTGAAATTCAACTGTTTTATATAAAATTAGATTTTTCGATCTTTCTAAATTTTTGTTTCTTAACTTATTCTTTTCCATACATATTTCTTATTTGTAGGGGCACCCTCCCACAGTGGATAATGCAATCTTCAGTGGATAATTATTAATAATTAAGAGCGCAAATAAAATAAAATTCTAGCTGATTCTTTTTGGTTGAATAGTTTACTATTATATTTTTGGTCGGGAATTCATATTTTATCGTTAAAAATTTTATTATTTGGTTGAAAATTTTATTATTTTAATGAAAATTCAACTATTTTGTTAAATAATAACTTTTTTGTTGAAAATTCAACTGTTTTATATAAAATTAGATTTGTCGATCTTTCTAAATTTTTATTTCTAAACTTATTCTTTTCCATATATATTTTTGATTTGTAGGGGCACCCTCCCACAGTGGATAATGCAACCTACAGTGGATAATCATTAATTAAGAATATAAATAAAAGAAAATTCTAGCTAATTCTTTTCGGTTGAATAGTCTACTATTATACTTTTGGTTCAGATTTCATTTTTTTTGGTTAAAAATTGTATTATTGAATTGAACATTTCATTACTTTGATGAAAAATCAACTATTTGATAGAAAATTGAACTATTTGGTTAAATAATAACTTTTTTGTTGAAAATTTAACTGTTTTATATAAAATTGGATTTTTCGATCTTTCTATATTTTTATTTCTAAACTTACTTCTTCTTTTCATATTTTTAGGGGCACCCTCCCACAGTGGATAATGCAACCTACACTAGATAATCATTAATTAAGAACACAAATGAAAGAAAATTCTAGCTAATTATTTTTGGTTGAATAGTCTACTATTATATTTTTTGTTGAGAATTAATCTTTTTTGGTTAAAAATTTGATTATTAGATTGCAAATTTCATTACTTTGATGAAAAATCAACTATTTGATAGAAAATTGAACTTTTCGGTGAAATAATAACTTTTTTGTTGAAAATTCAACTGCTTTATATAAAATTTGATTTTTCAATCTTTCTAAATTTTTGTTTCTTAACTTATTCTTTTCCATACATATTTCTTATTTATAGGGGAACCCTCCCACAGTGGATAATGCAACCTACAGTGGATAATTATTAATTGAGAGCGCAAATAAAATAAAATTCTAGCTAATTAATTTTGTTTAAATAGTCTCCCAGGCGGAAATATTATATATAGTTTATATATAGTGTGAAGTATTATATATAATATTCATTTGTTTTATATATTTTTTATATAGAACAAATGAATATTATATATAATACTTCACACTATATATAAACTATATATAATATTTCCGCCTCGGCTACTATTATATTTTTGGTTGGGAATTCATATTTTATAGTTACAAATTTTATTATTTGGTTGAAAATTTGATTATTTTGATGAAAATTCAACTATTTGGTAGAAAATTGAACTATTTGGTTAAATAATAACTTTTTTGTTTGAAATTCAACTGTTTTATATAAAATTAGATTTGTCGATCTTTCTAAATTTTTATTTCTAAACTTATTCTTTTCCATACATATTTCTTATTTGTAGGGGCACCCTCCCACAGTGGATAATGCAACCTGTAGTGGATAATTATTAATTAAGAGTGCAAATAAAATAAAATTCTAGCTGATTCTTTTTGGTTGAATGGTCTACTATTAAATTTTTGGTGGGGAATTCATATTTTATTGTTAAAAATTTTATTATTTTGTCGAAAATTTCATTATTTTGATGAAAATTTAACTAGTTGGTAGAAAATTAAAATATATGGTTAAATAATATTTTTTTTTGATGAAAATTCAACTGTTTTATATAAAATTAGATTTTTTGATTTTTCGATCTTTCTAAATTTTTATTTCTAAACTTACTTCTTTTCCATACATATTTCTTAATTTTAGGGGCATCCTCCCACAGTGGATAATGCAACCTACAGTGGATAATTATTAATTAAGAACACAAATAAAAAAAAATCTAGCTAATTCATTTTGTTTAAATAGTCTACTATTATATTTTTGGTTGGGAATTCATATTTTATCGTTGAAAATTTTATTATTTAGTTGAAATTTTCATTATTTTGATGAAAATTCAACTATTTGGTATGAAATTGAACTATTTGGTTAAATAATAACTTTTTTGTTGAAAATTCAACTGTTTTATATAAAATTAGATTTGTCGCTCTTTCTAAATTTTCATTTCTAAATTTACTTCTTTTCCATACATATTTCTTATTTATAGGGGAAACGTTTCTACAGTGGATAATGCAAGCTACAGTGGATAATCATTAATTAGAAATACAAATAAAAGGAAATTCTGGCTAATTATTTTTGATTGAATAGTCTACTATTATATTTTTTGTTGAGGATTCATCTTTTATGGTTAAAAATTTTATTATTTGTTTAAAAAATTCATTATTTTGATGAAAATTCAACTAGTTGGTAGAAAATTAAAATATATGGTTAAATAATAACTTTTTTGTTGAAAATTCAACTGTTTTATATAAAATTAGATTTCTCGATCTTTCTAAATTTTTATTTCTAAACTTATTCTTTTCCTTAAATATTTCTTATTTATAGGGGAAACGTTTCTACAGTGGATAATGCAATCTACAGTGGATAATCATTAATTAAAAATACAAATAAAAGGAAATTCTGGCTAATTCTTTTTGGTTGAATAGTCTACTATTATATATTTGGTCAGGAATTCATATTTTATTGTTAAAAATTTTATTATTTGGTTGAAAATTTGATTATTCTGATGAAAATTCAACTATTTGGTAGAAAATTGAACTATTTGGTTGAATAATAACTTTTATGTTGAAAATTCAACTGTTGTATATAAAATTAGATTTTTCGATCTTTCTAAATTTTTATTTCTAAACTTACTTCTTTTCCATACATATTTCTGATTTGTAGGGGCACCCTCCCACAGTGGATAATGCGACCTACAGTGGATAATTATTAATAAAGAGCGCAAATAAAATAAAATTCTAGCTGATTCTTTTTGGTTGAATAGTCTACTTTTATATTTTTTGTTGAGAATTCATCTTCTGTGGTTACAAATTTTATTATTTGGTTGAAAATTTCATTATTTTGATGAAAATTCAACTATTTGGAAGAAAATTGAACTATTTGGTTAAATAATAACTTTTTGGTAAAAGTTTCATTACTTTAGTTCAAAATTCATATCTTCAGTTCAAAATTTAACTATTTTGTTGAAAATTCCTTCTTTTTTTTTTTGAAAAATAATCTTTTGTTGAAAATTTAATATTTCCATTCTTGGTTAAATTTTTGTTTGAATTGAATATTCAACTACTTCGTTGAAAGTTTAACTACTTTGTCAAAAAAAATTTTTTTTATGAAGATTCATTATTTTAGTTAAAAATGCATCCCTTTAGTTGAAAATTTAACAATATTATTGAAAATGTCGTATTTTTTTGTTTCTAAATTATTTTTGTTGTTGAAAATTTAACTATTCAATTTTTGGTTGAGAAATGATCTTTTTTAGTTGAAAATTCAACTATTTGGTTTATAGTTGAACAACTTTGTTAAATATTTATTTTTTTTTATTGAAGATTCATCATTCCAGTTGAAATTTTATGTTTGATGAAAAACTCAACTATTTAGTTGAAAATTGATGTATTTTGTTGAAAACTTCTTCTTGGAATTGAAAAATATTTTTTTTTTTAACTTAAAATTTAACTATTTGGTTGAAAATGAACTTTTTTGTTGGAATTTCATATTTTCGGTTGAAAATGCAACTGTTTTGTGGAAGATTCATTTTCTTAAATTGGAAATTAATTTTTTTAAATTAAAGTTTAAACATTCCAATTTTGGTTAAAAATTTATTTTTTCAGTTTAAAAGTTTGGCTGTTTGGTTGAAAATTAATCTACGTGGCTAAAAATGTATATATTTTGTTAAAAATTTCTTTTTTGGGTTGAAAACTAATTTTTTTAACTTAAAATTTAACTATTTGATAGAAAATTAAATTTTTTTGTAAAAAAAATCGGCTATTTTGTGGAAAATTCCTTCTTTCGGCTTGAAAGTTCAATAAGTATTTTTTTAAAATGAAAATTCAACTATTGTATTTTTGATTGAAAAGCGATCTATTTTACATTTTACGTTTATTTTTTATTTATTTTTATCTATATATTTTTTTTTATCTATCTATTTTTATTTTTTGTAGAAAAATTATTTTCTTGGTTAAAAACTCAACTCTTTAGTTAAAAATTCATTTATTTTGTTAAAAATTTATTTTTTGGGGTTAAAAACTAATTTTTGTATCCTAAAATTCAACTATTTGATTGAAAATGATCTTTTTTGTTGAAATTTCATATTTTCGGGTTGAAAATTTAACTGTTTTGTGGAAGATACATTTTTTTATAATTGAAAATTAATTTTTTTTTCAAATTAAAATTTAACCATTCCAATGTTGGTTAAAAATTTATTTTTTTAGTTAAAAAGTTTGACTGGTTGAAAATTAAACAATGTGGCTAAAAATGTATGTATTTTGATGAAAAATTTTTTTTCGTTAAAAAAATAATTTTTTTAACATGAAATTTGACTATTTGGTAGAAAAATTAATTTGTTTGTTAAAAATTCAACTATTTTTTGGAAAACTCGTTCTTTTGACTTGAGAATTATTCTTTTTTGGTTGAAAATTCATATTTTCAATTGAAAGTTTTGAATTGAAAGATTTTTGGATACAAAATTATTGTTTTCAGATGAAAAGTCATGTGTTGAAAATTTGATATTTCGTGGTAGAAAATTAATTTTCTTTGTTGAAAATTCATCTATTCAGGTGAAAATTGAACTCGTTGGTTAAAAATTCATCTATGTTGTGGAAAGTGCAATATTTTTATTGGAAATGTTAGGAAATTGAAATTTATTCCCCAATTTCCCCTGTTAACTATACAGTTAAAAAATGTTTTTTTTTCGCTCTTTCTTGTGAGTGGGGGGGGGGGGGTCAATATAAAAAAGGGGTCTAGTCCAAAAACTGAAAAATTGTAGTCTCTTTTGTTTTGAATATAAAACTGAAAAAATGAACATCTGCAGTTAGTTTAAATAAAAAAAATATGTTTAAAAGAAATTTTTCGAATTTTTCAAACGTCTGATTGGTCAAATTTAAATATTAAGAGTGATTTTGTAACTAAATTTAAAGTTTAGACAAATAATGAATGGTATTTCTAATCTCTATTTCTAGTTAAGTATTGGCTAGAATGATAAGCAAATTTCCAATTATCTTTGTCAGCTGTAAATTAGAAAATAGATTTAATTTCTTTTTTTCATATCTTCACAGTAAATGCCAGTTGATAAATTTGATTTGATTTTTTTTTTCATTTCAATTTATCCTTTCTTTTGATCCGGGCCCTCAATTCTTTGAGAGGTCGAAGTACCAGAAAACCAAAAAAATGGGAATTTTTGAGGGATATTAAAAAACATTCTGTAAAATCGAAATCACAATTTAAAGATAAAATGAAATTCCACTCCTGAGCTAAAGTGTTGTTAATTTGAAACCAAAAAAGTTTGACTAGAAAAAAAAATTTAGTTTCCGGGAAATAGATGTGGAAATAGACAATGTCAAAGTGACACTGACCACTAATCCGCTCGACTGCGGATTGCGATAAAAAGGCGATCTTCAAATTAAACAAAAAAAAAAATCTCCCGGGATACTGAGTTTTCGAATCCGGGTAAGAAGGGTTTGATTTAAAAAAGTAAACCAATTTCGAGTAAATGGCCCAGAAATTTTCAGGCTACAATTTAATAGGTTTCTGAAAATCGGTTTTTGGTAGCGATTAAAAATCGAATTTTCAATTATTTACCAATATTGAAATCACGATTTAAAGATGAAACAAGATTCCGCTCCTAAACTAAAGTGTTGTTAATTTGAGACTAAAAAAGTTGGACTAGAAAAAGTTATCTAGTTTCCAGGAAATATATGTGGAAATAGACCATCTCAAAATGACACTGACCACAAATCCGCTCGTCTGCGGATTTTGACAAAAAGGCGATCTTCAAATTAAACAAAAAAATAAAAACCCACTCCCGAGATATTGAGTTTCTGAATCCGAGTAAGAAGGGTTTGATTTAAAAAAGTAAACCAAGTTCGAGTAAATCGCCTAGAAATTTTCAGGCTACAATTTAATAGGTTTTTGAAAATCGGCTTTTGGTAGCGATTCAAAATCTAATTTTTAATTATTTACCAAAATAGAAATCACGATTTAAAGATAAAACAAAATTCCACTCCTCAGCTAAAGTGTTGTTAATTTGAGATCAAAAAAGTTTGACTAGAAAAAGTTATCTAGTTTCCAGGAAATAAATGTAGAAATAGACAATCTCAAAATGTCACTGACCACAAATCCGCTCGGCTGCGGATTGCGATAAAAAGGCGATCTTCAAATTAAATAACAAAATAAAAACTCAAGAGATATTGAGTTTCTGAATCCGGGTAAGAAGGGTTTGATTTAAAAAAGTAAACCAATTTCAAGTAAATGGCCCAGAAATTTTCGGGCTACAATTTAATAGGTTTTTGAAAATCGGTTTTTGGTAGCAATTAAAAATCAAAGCGAGAAATATTATTATATAATATAACGATAATAATTTCAAGAAATATTGTTGCTGAAGACAAGAAAAATATTATTACAAATATTAATTATTACTATTAACCTGTTTTTATTTAGGATTGAATATTAAAATCTTTTTTGTTGAAATATAAACTATTATAATTTTTGGATGAGAATTCATCTCTTTGATTGAAAATTAAACAATTTTTCGAAAATTATTATTTTTTTGGTTATAAATTAATTTTTTACCTGCAAATTTAACTATTTCATTTCTGGTAAAAAATTTAACTTTTTGAATATAAAATTAAATTATTAGGTTAAAAAATTATCTTTTTCCGACTGAAAATGTAACGGTTCCATTTTTGCTTGAAAATTCATCATTTTTAGTTGAATATTCTACTATTTGGTTGAAAATTCAACAATGTAATTGAAATTTTTTTTCTCTTGTTTTAAAAATCTTTCTTGGCTGAAAATTAAATTTTTTGTTGAAAAATCGTCATTTTGGTTGAAAATTAATCTGTTTTGGTCGAGGGTCCAACTATTTTGTTAAAAATTCGTCTTTTTGGTTGATTCAACTGTTTTTTATTTAAAATTAAAATTGTTTTTAGGTAAAACATCAACTATTGCATTTTTAGATAAAAATTATTCTTTTTTGGATAAGAATTCATCTCTTTGATTGAAAATTGAATAATTTTTCGAAAATTATTATTTTTTTGGTTATAAATTAATTTTTCACCTGCGAATTCAACTATTTCATTTCTGGTAAAAAATTTAACTTTTTTCATATAAAATTAAAATATTAGATTAAAAATTTATCTTTTTCAGATGAATATTGAACTATTTGCTTCAAAATTCATCTTTTTTAGTTGAATATTCTACTATTTGGTTGAAAATTCAACAATGTATTTTGAAATTTTTTTCTCTCTTCTTTTACAAATTTTTTCTCGGTGTAAATTTAATTTTTTGTTGAAAAATCGTCAATTTTATTGAAAATTAAACTGTTTTGGTCGAGGATACAACTATTTTGTTAAAAAATCGTCCTTTTGGTTGATTCAACAATTTTTGGTGGATTAAACTGTTTTTTATTTAAAATTAAAATTTTTCTAGCGAAAACATCAACTATTGCATTTTTAGATAAAAATTAACCTTTTTGGTTGAAAATTCATCTATTTGATTAAAAATTTAACTTTTTTTTGAAAATTAGTTTTGTTTTTGGTTAAACATTAATTTTTGAAACTGTGAATTCAACTATTTCATTTTTGGTTAAAAGTGTGTATTTTTAGATAAAAAATTGAACTATTTCTTTGAAAATGTATCTTTTTTAGTTAATTATTCAACTTTTGGTTAAAAATTCATGTATTTTCTTGAAAATTAATCTTATGGTTGAAAATTCATCTTCTTGGTTAAATATTTAACTACTTTTTTAAAAATTCGTTGTTTGTTGTTAAATATTAATTTTTTCAATTAAGAATTTAACTATACCATTTTTTGTTCAAAATTTATCTTTGTTAGTTAAAAATTAAGTTTTTTATTGAAAATGTATTTTTTAGTTGCAAATTGAAATCACTTTTATTGTGATATCAACTATGATATTTGTGGTTAAAAAAAAGTTCTTTCATTGAAAAGTTAACCATTCTTTTGATAATTATTTTGTTGTTGTTAAACATTTTTTTAACTGAAAATTAAACTATTTGGTTAAAAAATGTATCTTCTTAGTTGAAAATTCATCTTTTCGGTTGAAAAAACATTAATTTTTTTAAACCAAGAATTTAACATTTCCATTTTTGGTTGAAAATTTATCTTTACTAGATAAAATTCAACTTTATGGTTAAAAATCTTTTTTTTTAGTTGAATGTTCAACTATTTGCACAATAGTCTTTTTTGTTGAATTCAAATATTTTTTATTTCAAATTGAAATTATTTTTGTTTGAAATATCAACTATTACACTTTTTCTTGAGAATTATTTCCTTTTTTTGTTTGAAAATTAAACTATTTTGTTAAATTGTTTGGTTGAAAATTCATTTTTTTAACTGAAAATTTAACTATACACTAGATGAAGAATCTTTATTTTAGTGGAAAATTTACCTTTTTTGTTTAAAAATGCAACTATTTGGTTGCAATTTTATCTTTTTTAGTTGAATTTTCAACTATTTGTTTGAAAATTCATCATTTTTCGTCAAAAATTAATTTTCTTGGCTGCAAATTGAATTATTTGGTTGAAAAATCGTCTTTTCGGTTGAAAATTAATTTGTTTGTTTGTTTGAGGATTCAACTATTTTGTTGACAATTAATCTTTTTGGTTGATTCAACTGTTTTTTTAATTTAAAATTAAAATCCTCTTGGTTCAAATGTCAACTATATCGTTTTTTGTTGAAAATTAATTTCTTTGGTTGAAAATTTAACCATTTTTTGAAATTATTTTTTTTGGGGGTAAACATTAATTTTTAAACAGAAAATGTAACTATTCCATTTTTTTTTTAAATTTGGTTGAAAGTTAAATTCCTTTTTTTTTAAATTCATTTTTTTGTTGTTGAAAATTTAACTAATTCGTTGAATTTTTAACTATTTGGTTGTAAACTAGTCTTTTTTTGTTGAATTCCACTATTTTTGATTTCAAATTAAAATCATTATTGGTTGAAATATTAACTTTGTATTATACTTTTCGTTGATAAATAATCTTTTTTGGTTGAAAATTATTATTTTTTAAATTGAAAATTAACTTGTTGGTTGAAAGTTAAAGTCGTTTTTCAAAAATTAATTTTTTTTTTGTTAAAAATTTAACTAATTCGTTGAATGTTCAACTATTTGGTTGTAAACTAGTCTTTTTTCTTGAATTCAATTATTTTTTATTTTAAGTTAAAATAATTTTTTATTATAATATCAACTATGTATTACTATGTTATTTTTTTTCGTTGGAAATTGACTATTTTGTTGAAAATTTATTTCTTTTAGTTAAAAAAGAATTTTTTTAAACTGGAAATTATACAATTCCATTTTAGGTTGAAAATTGATCTTTTTTGTTTGAAAATTCAACTATTTGGTTGTAAATTGATATTTTTGAGTTAAAAATGCAGTACTTTGTTAAAAATTCAACGTTCCCTAAAATTAATTATAAATAAATAAATTAAATTAATTTCCAGAGCCATAGAAGTTTATATCTCAATAAATCATTTATTTCGAACGGGGAGTGGTAAACTGCAGATTATAAATGATAGCAACCTAGAAGAAATATTGTTTTAGAAAAAATCACTTTGATTATCTCTTCTCAAATGTCGTTTTTATTCTTCAGTTATTTTGAATTCCGAAACGTCTGGTGGTTCAGAATAGGAATTGAGACGTGCAGCAAGTCCCTCAGGAACCAAATCCGCCCCCGAAACGCCTCCCTATGAGCGTCGATATCACTCATCTACCAGACGGGCATGGCCTGTCAAAACACATTATACAAATCTTTTACATCAATTTAACGGACTTTACATTCCTAATGCAGTTTTCACCCAAAAGCTATTCAAATTTCACCATCTTGAGTACAAACCCTGGTGGAAAAAAATTTTACAAGAAAGTACAGCATTTCTGCAACTGTAATTTTTTGTTAAAATTTGTACTTTTTTGTAAAAAGCATGTACAAAATTTAACAATAAAATACAGTTAAATACAAATAGCTAATTTTTCTTCTTGTATTTTCTTGTAGAAAAGTAAAAAATTCACAATAAAGTATAAGATTCTACAATTTAAAAATTTTTATAACTTTTTAATAATATTTTTTTTTTACTTTGTTGTAAAAATCTAAAAGGTATTAAAGAAAACTAGAGAATTTCACTTTTTTTTTTTTTAATTTGGGTGTTTGACGTCATAAAAAAACTTTTAATTTTACGTAAATTATTGTAGAAAATTACAAAAAAATATAAATTTTTACAAACAATACTTCTAGAATCCGCATCAACGTTTCGACTTGTACTTTACTGTCAATTTTTGTGAGATATCCTATATTAAAAAGCGCATGGCGCCATTTTCGATTATTTCTCGAAATAACTCGAAACAATTTGAAACTATTGTTGTCCGGAAACTCGTATTTATGATTGGTTGGAGCTGTCGTTCCTTTTCTCGTTTAAAATAAAAAGTCTGCAAACTTCAGGCTTATGAGAAATGCAAGTTTATCTAAATAATATATTCGATAATAATAATAATTAATCAATGGAACAAAGGTGCCCAGGGCTTTGATATAACAAATATAATATGTAGGTTTTTGAAGATTTCTAAAAAAAGAAGCTTTTTAAGAATTATAAAATGTTTCAAAAGAATGGAAAACAATCTCGAAATTCCTGGGAAAATTTAAACTAATTTTTTTTTGTTTAAAATTAATTTTAAGAGAAAATTGACAAAGATTTCGAAAAGTTTTAAATTATATCCTAAAATTTCGAAAAAGAATGTGGACGATTTTAAAGAAAAATTTGTTAATTAGCAAGATTACAAAGTTTTATAAAGAAATTCGAGTAAGTTTAAGAGACATTTAGAAGTTTTAAGAAGATTCAAAGTTAATTTAAAAATTGAAAACATTTCAAAAAAGTTTTAAAAAATGTACACATTTTTTAATGTTTGGAAATAAAAATTTTGAAGATTCTTAAGGATTTTGAAAGGTTTCATGATAAGAAAGAAAAAATTCTTAACATTCATGGGAAAATTTAAACTGATTTTTTTGTTGAAAAACTCATTTTAAGAGAATATGGGAGATTTGAAGGAAATTTTTGTAATTGTTTTAATTTTTCAGAATTTTGAGAAAAAATTTGGAAAAACACGATCAATTTTGAAAGATATTTAGGTTTCAAAGTTTTGGAAATGGTTAAAAAATAATTTGGAATTTAAAAATATTTTCAAACATTTCAAACAAAATGTAAATTTTTGAAGATTTCAAACAAAAATTCGAAGCTTTTTAAGAAGTTTGAATGGATTAAAAAAAATATATAAAAAAACTTTTTAAAAATTCCTGGGAAAATTCAAACGGATTTTTTATTTTGAAAATAAATTTTAAGAGAAAATTGACAAAGATTTCAAAAGATTTAAAATTATTTTCTGAAATTTCGAAAAAAAATGGGAACGAAATTTTATACAAAATTTGAACAAAAAAATTAAAAGATTTCACAATAATAAAAAATATTTCTCATAAATCATGGGCTAATTCAGACTGATTTTTTATTTTGAAAAATTAATTTCCAGATAATGTTAAAAAAAATTTTAATTTCAAAAGATGTCCAAAATTGTCAACACAGATTCTGGAAGATTTTAAGGCAATTTTTGTAATCTTTCAGAATTTTAAGAAAAATTTTTGAGAATTGCGAATAATTTTAAAAGATATTCAGAAGGTTTAAAAGTTTTGGAAATAGTTGAAAAAATAATTTGAAAATATTTCAAAAAATTTTCAATAAAATATAAATTTGTAAGATTTCGAAAAAAGTGTCAAAGCTTTTTAAGAAGTTTGAAAGGCTTCAAGAAAATAAAAAAACTTTTTTTAAATTCCTGGGAAAATTAAAACTGACTTTTTATTTTGAAAATAAATTTTGAGAGAGAATTAACAGATTTCAAAATATTTTCAATTATTTCCTGAAATTTCGAAATAGTATGGGAAAGATTTTCAAGCAAAATCTTTCCATCAGCAAGATTGTAAAATTTTATGAAAAATTTGAAGAAGAAAAATTTCAAAAGGTTTCACGATAATAAAAAATATTTCTCATAATTCGAGGGATAATTTAAACTGATTTTATATTTAAAAAAAATTATTTTGAAAAAATTTTAACATTTCAAAATATTTCTAAAATTGTCAAAATAGAATCTGGAAGATTTGAAAGCAAGTTTTTTAATTTTTCAGAAATTCAAGAAAAATGTTGGAAGAATTCAAAGGATTTTAAGAAATATTTAGAAGGTTTAAAAGTTTTGAAAATGGTGGAAAATGATTTTAAGATGGAAAAGATTTTCTAAAATTTTTAACGAAATGTAAATTTTTGAAAATTTCGAAAAAAATTTTAAAGCATCTTAAGAAGTTTAAAAGGCTTCAAGAAAATAAAAAAGCTTCCTTAAAATTCCTGGAAAAATTTAAACTGAATTTTTATTTTGAAAATAAATTTTAAGAGAAAATTGACAAAGATTTCAAAATTGTTTAAATTATTTTCGAAAATTTCAAAAAAAAATTTCATTAGCAAGATTAAAAAATTTCAAAGGGTTTCACGATAATACAAAATATTTCTCATAATTCATGGGATAATTTAAACTGATTTTTTATTTTGAGCAATTAATTTTAATATAATATTCAAACAAAATTTTAATATTTCAAAAGATTTCCAAAATTGCCAAAACAGAATCTGGAAGATTTAAAGGCAAGTTTTAAAAATTTTCAGAATTTCAAGAAAAATGTTGGAAGAATTTGAAGAATTTTAAAAGATTTTAAATTTTAAAAGAAGGTTTAAAAGTTTTGAAAATGGTTAAAAAATAATATTCAATTTTGAAAGCGTTCCAAACATTTTAAACAAAATATAAATAAAAGATTTCCAAAAAAATTTGGATCTTTTTAAGAAGTTTGAGAGGTTTCAAGAAAATAAAAAAATTTCTTGAGATTCCAGGAAAAAATTTGTATTACCTTTTATTTTGAAAAATTAATTTTAAAATAAAATTTGAAAGAGTTCCAAAATATTATTATAGTTTCAAAATATTTCTACACATTTCGAAAATATCTTGAAGATTTAAGGGCAATTTTTTTAATTTTGAAAGATTTTTCAAAATTTTGGTAATATTTCGAGTCAATTTAAAAGATATTTATCTTCCAAACTTCTAAAAGTCCTAAATATCTTTCAAACTGACTCAAATTTTTCCTAAAATTTTTCAAAATCCTGAAAAATAAAAAACTATACTTTTTTGACATATCTGGAAGCTTTAAAATTTGTTTGAATTTTCTCAAGAATCTTAGTAAAATTATAGGTATATTTATTTAACTTTAAAAACAAATTAAGAAATAAACTTGAAAAAGAAATATTTGATAGAGATTTTTATTTTGTGTTTTAAATTCATATCTTTAGTAGAGAATGTCACTATTTCGTGGAAAATTGGTCCTTTTAGATAGAAAATTCACCTATTTCATTAAAAATTCATATTTTTTGTTAAAAAATTGAACTGTTTTGTAGAAAATTTGTTTCTTTTTTAAAAAACAAAATGTTTAAAATCCAACTGGTGAAAACTAATTTTTTTGTTAGGGATTAAGCTATTTTGTTAAAAAATTGTCTTTTTCGTAATTTTGTATTCAAAATAAAAATATTTTTTGGTTGAAATATCATTTGTGTTATCTAAATAATATATTCAATAATTTATTAATAATAATCAATGGAACAAAGGTCTTCAACACTTTCCTAATTTTTGAATTACAATTATTTTAAACACATTACAATTTTCAACAGTTCAGAAAAATTTGTTAAATTTATTTCAAATTTTTGATTCAAGGTTTTGATTTAAAAACTTTTTTATTGTTGATCCACAAAATTAAGCACCTCTTTCGATATTTCGAAAACATGCATGCGCGCGCGTAGCGCGCTTTTGCTACTTGTCCTATATTAAAAAGCGCATGGCGCCATTTTCGATTATTTCTCGAAATAACTCGAAACAATTTGAAACTATTGTTGTCCGGAAACTCGTATTTATGATTGGTTGGAGCTGTCGTTCCTTTTTCCCATTTTAAATAAAAAGGTTTGCAAACTTCAGGTTTATGAGAAATGTAAGGTTATCTAAATAATATCGGTATAGGTATAGGTTTCAATATAATAAAAAAAATTTAATTCCTGGGGAATTTTTACCTGATTCTTAATTTTTTTTTTAATTTTAAGAGAAAATTGACAAATATTTCAAAACATTTTGAATTATTTCTTAAAATTTCGAAAAAGAATATAGACGATTTTAAAGGAAAATTTGTCTATTAACAAGATTACAAAGATTAATAAAAATTCGTTCAACTTTAACAAACATTTAGAAGTTTTGAAAAGAATCAATATTAATTTAAAACTTGAAAACATTTCAAAAAAGTTAGAAAAAACGCACGTTTTTGAATATTTTGAAATAAACATTTCTTAAAAGTCCTGGCAAAATTTAAACTCAATTTTTATTTTGAAAAATAAATTGTAAGATAAAATTGATAAATATTTCAAAAAATTGTAAATCAGTTCCTAAAATCTCGAAACAGAATGTGGACGATTTTAAAGCAAAAATGTTCATTTAGCAAGATTACAAAGTTTTATACAAAATTCTAATAAGTTTAAGAAATATTTAGGAGTTTTAAAAAGATTCAAAATTAATTTAGAACTCAAAAAGATTGTTTAAAACTTGAAAAATGTACATTTTTGAATATTTGCAAATAAAAATTTTGAAGCTTCTTAAGCATTTTGAAGAGTTTCACGATAATAAAACATATTTCTTAAAATTCATTGAATAATTTAAACTGGTTTTTTTTGTTGAAAAATTTATTTCAAAACAATATTCAAAAAGACTTAAAAACATTTCAAAAAATTTCCAAAGTTGTCAAAAGAGAACCTGGAAGACTTGAAGGCATCTTTTTTATTTTTCAGAATTTTAAGCACATTTTTTTTTGGAAAAATTCAAATAATTTCAAAAGATATTTAGAAAATTTGAATGTTTTGGACAGGATTAAAAAATAATTGGAAATTTGAAAACATTACAAATTAAAAAAAAAAATTTTAATTTTGGAAAATTTCAAAAAAAAATTCTAAGCTTTTTAAGAAGTTTCAAAGGCTTCACGAAAATGAAAAACCTTTCTTGAGATTCCTGAGAAAATGTGTAATGACTTTTTATTTTGAAAAATGAATTTTTAAGGAAAATTTTAAAAGTTTTCAAAACATTTCAAAAGATTGCTACAAATCTCGAATATCGACATATCTGAAATCTTCAAAAATCTTTTTGAATTTTTTCAAGAATCCTACAAAAATTATATGTCTATAACCATACAAACAAATGAACAAATAAACCTAAGAAAGAAATATTTATTCAACATTTTTATTTTGTATTAAAAATCATTTAATTTGTTTTGGTTGAGAATTCCACTATTTTGTTGAAGATTCGTCTTTTTCGGTTAAAAATTAAACTAATTGAAAATTAATATTTTTTCGTCGAGGATTCAATAATTTTCTAAAATTTCGAAGAAGAATGGGAAAGATTTTAAAGCAAAATCTTTCAATTAGCAAATTACAAAGATTCGTAAAAAATTCGATCAAGTTCAAGAGACACTTAGAAGTTTTTAAAATATTAAAAATTAATTTAAATCTTGAAAACATTTCAAAAAAGTTTTTAAAAAACTTACATTTTTGAATATTTGGATATAGAAATTTTAAAGCTTCTTAAAGATTTTGAAAGGTTTTACCATAGTAAAAAAATGTCTTGAAATTCCTGGGAAAATTCAAACTGATTTTTTATTTTGAAAAATTAATTTCAAGATAATATTAAAAAAGAATTTAACATTTCAAAAGATTTCCAAAATTGTCAAAACAGAATCTGGAAGATTTGAAAGCAAGTTTTTTAATTTTTCAGAATTTCAAGAAAAATTTTGGAAGAATTCTGAGAATTTTAAATGATATTCAGAGTTTGAAAAGATTTTCAAAAATTTGAAACAAAATGTAAATTTTTAAGATTTTAAAGCAAATTTCAAAGCTTTTTAAGAATTTTAAAAGGCTTCAAGAAAATAAAAAAACTTTTTTAAATTCCTGGGAAAATTTAAACTGATTCTTTATTTTGAAAATAAATTTCAAGAGAAAATTGACTAAGATTTTAGATTATTTTCTAAAATTTCGAAAAAAAATGTTAAAGATTGCAAAATTTTATAATTTTTTTTTTTAATTTCAAAAGGTTTCACGATAATGAAAAATGTTTCTTATAATTCATGGGATAATTTAAACTGAAATTTTATTTTGAAAAATTTATTTTAATATAATATTAAACAAAAATTTAATATTTCAAAAGATTTCCTTAATTGTGAAAACAGAATATGGAAGATTTGAAGGCAAGTTTTTTAATTTTTCAGAATTTCAAGAAAAATTTTGGAAGAATTCAAAGAATTTTGAAAGATATTTAGAAGGTTCAAAAGTTTTAAAAATAATTAAAAAATGAGTTTAAATTTGAAAAGATTTCCAAAAATTGTAAACAAAATGTCAATTTTTGAAGATTCGACCAAAATTTCGAAGCTTTTTAAGAAATTTCAGAAGTTTAAAGAAAATAAAAAAATTTCTTGAGATTCCTGGGAAAATTTTTTATTACTTTTTATTTTGAAAAACTAATTTTTAAAGAAAATTTGAAAAAGTTTCAAAATATTTCAAAATATTATTATAATTTCAAAATATTTCTACAAATTTCGACAATATCTGGAAGATTTTAGGGCAATTTTTTTAATTTTAGAAGATTTTTCAAAATTTTAGGATATTTATCGTCAAAACTTCCAAACGTCTGAATATCTTTCAAACTTACTCGGAACTATTTCTAACATTTCTCAAAATCCGGATAAATGAAGAATTACACTCTTGCGACATATCTCGAAGCTTAGAAAAATCTTTAGAATTTTCTCAAGAAATCTTAGAAAAATTATATATTTATTTAACTTAAAAAAAAAAATAAACAAAGAAACTTAAAAAAGAAATGTTTTGCAGAGATTTTTATTTTGTATTTTTAATTATTTATCCCCCAAAAATAATAATTTGGATGAATTTTTTTTTCTTTCATGAGTGAAAAATCTTTTTTAAGATGAAATTTGAACTATTTTTTGGAAAATTTCTGTTTCTCGGTTAAAAATGCAACTGATTAAAAATTAATCTTTTTTTGGTCGAGGATTCAACTACTTTGTTAAAAATTCATTTTTTTTAGTAAAAATTCGTAATTTTAGTCAAAAAATTTCATTTCTTTGGTTGACAATGTCACGATCTCGTCGAAAATTCATATTTTATTTGTAGAAAATTCATCTATTTCATCAAAAATTCATATTTTCGTGTTAAAAAATTGAACTATTTTGTAGAAAATTGGTCTCATCTTTTTAAAAACTTAATCTTTTTTGGTTTAAAATGCAACTGGTAAAAATTATTTTTCTTGTTGGGGATTCAGCTATTCTGTTTTAAATTTGTCTTTTTTGGCATGAATTCAACTATTTTTTATTTACAATTAAATTCTTTTTGGTTGAAATATGATTTATGTTATCTAAATAATATATATTCAATAATTTAATAATAATAATCAATGGAACAAATGTCATCTCTTCGATATCTCTTTCGAGATTTCTAAAAACATTTAAAAGAGACATTTTTTATTAGCAAGATTACCAAGTTTTATGAAAAAATTCGATCAAGTTTAAGAGACATTTAGAAGTTTTAATACGATTCAAAATTAATTTATACTTTAAAACATTCTTAAAAAGTTACAAAAAAAGGTACATTTTTGAATATTTGGAAATAAAAAATTTTGTCGCTCTAAAAGATTTTGAAAGGTTTCACGACAATAAAGAAATTTCTTAAAATTCCTGGGAAAATTTAAACTGATTTTTTATTTAGAAAAATAAATTTGAAGAGAAAATTGACATCGATTTCACAACATTTTAAATTATTTACTAAAATTTCAAAAAACAATATGGACGATTTTAAAGCCAATTTTTCAATTAGCAAGATTACAAAGTTTTATAAAAAGATTTCATCAAGTTTAAAAAACATTTAGAAGTTTTAAAAAGAGTCAAAATTAATTTAAAACTTAAAAAGATTCAGAAAAATTTAAAAAAATGTACATTTTTGAATATTTGTAACCAAAAATGTTGCAGCTTCTGAAGCATTTAGGAAGGTTTCGCGATAATTACAAATATTTTTGATAATTCACGGGATAATTTAAACTTATTTTTTATTTTGAAAAATTAATTTTAAGAGAATATTTAAAAAGACTTTAAATTATTTCAAAAGATTTCCAAAATTGTCAAAACAGAATCTGGAAGATTTGAAACCCTTTTTTTCTACTTTTCAGTATTTTAAGAAAAATGTTGGAAAAATTAAAATAATTTTCAAAGATATTTAGAAGGTTTTAATGTTTTATAAATGATTTAAAACAAATCTGAAGTTTGAACAGATTTACAAAAGATTCTAAATTATTTTCTAAAATTTCGAAAAAGAATGGGCAAGATTTTCAAGCAAAATCTTTTAATTAGCAAAATTACAAAGATTTATATAAAAAATTCGATCAGGTTCAAGAGAAATTTAGAAGTTTTAAAAATAATCAAAATTAATTTAAAACTTGAAAATATTTCAAAAATGTAAGTTTTAAAAAAACTGACATATTTGAATATTTAGAAATAAAAATTTTTAAGCTTCTTAAAAATTTTGAAAGGTTTTACGATACTAAAAAAAAACGTCTTAAAATTCCTGGGACAATTTGAACTGATTTTTTATTTTGAAAAAGTAATTTTAAGGAAAAATTGACGAATATTTTAAAACATTTTTATTTATTTTCTAAAATTTCGAAAAAGAATGTGGAGGATTTTAGAGAAAAAATGTTCAATTAGCAAGATTACAAAGTTTTAATTAAAAATTTGAAACAAAAAATTTTTGAAAAGTTTCAAGATAATAAAAAATATTTATCAAAATTCATGGCATAATTTAAACTGATTTTTTATTTTGAAAAATTAATTTCAAAAGAATATTTGAAAAGATTTTAAAACATTTCAAAAGATTTCGAAAATTTATTGTCAAACCAGAATCTGGAAGATTTAAAGACAAGTTTTTTAATTTTTCAGAATTTCAAGAAAAATTTTGGAAAAAATCGAAGAATTTTAAAAGATATTTTTTGAATGTTTGAAAGTTTCTAAAATGGTTAAAAAATGATATCAAGTTTGAAAAGTATTCCCAACATTTCAAACAAAATGTAAATTTTTGAAGTCTCCGAAAAAAATTTCAGATTATTTTAAGAAGTTTGAAAGGCTTCTAGAAAATAAAAAACTTTCTTGGGATTCCTGAAAAAATTTTTAATGACTTTTTATTTTGAAAAACTAATTTTTAAAGAAAAGGTATCAAAACGTTCCAAAATATTTCTACAAATTCCGAAAATATTTGGAAGATTTAAGGGTAATTTTTTAAATTTTGAAACATTTTTCAAAATTTTAGGAATATTTCGAGACTCAAAAGAGACAAAATCCTGAAAAATAAAAAATTATACTTTTTCGACATATCTGAAAGCTTCAAAATAAATTTTGAATTTTCTCAAGCATCCCATGTGGAAAAGTTAATTGGGGCCAGATTGGGCCCCAACCAGATTGCCCAATTAATAGTTGGGCCCCAATTGGGCAGTCCAATTACTGCCCAACTGGGCTACTGTCTGGGTTGTAACGGTCAGCCCAACGAATGCCCAGATTGAGGTAAATAGCTGGGCCTTAGTTGGGCAGCCCACTTTATGCCCAATTAATAAAAAAAGGGTACAATTATTGAATTCATAAAGTTGAAAGTATAATAAATGATAAATATTTGTTATTATTTTTTTTTTAATTTGACACTTTTTTATGATTTAAGAGCGTTTAGCATCCTGTTATTCCTTTTGACCTCCATCCCAGTCTCATCCAAGAGTTAGCTCAGTCCTAAAAGCATCTGACGTGGTGTTTTCTGCATTAAATTTGGTTTAGTACAAATTCTCAACTGAGAATGAGAAACAACACAAGGCAATAACTTATTTTGCTTATTTTTACTATAAAAAAACGAAAGAAATTTGTGAAAATAGTCTGATTTTACGGAAGCTTGAACGGACTCGACTGCAAGAAAAAATGGCGTGCACGACTGCTTTAGTGTAGACCAGGGCTCTCCAAAAGGCAGCCATTGGCTGCAAAGACTGCCAGTGGCAGCCGCGAGACTAGGTCAAACAGGCCCTCATAAATTTTCGTCGAACTTGTCCTTCGACTCGTCCCTAATCCTTCACGGTAAATTACAGTTTGAAATGAAAAAAATGAAATGTATTGTGAATTCAAGTAGAAAAAAATCAGACCCTTCGGTGTGAACAATGAGCCGCAACGAGCCGTGACCGTAACGACCGTAACCCTTTTTAGGATTCCTGGAAACCGAAGAAAAAAATGACAGAAAAACTTCTTGGCAGCCAAACACTTGTCGTGGCAGCCAACACCTGCTGAAAGTGGTGAGCCCTGGTGTAGACGGCAGAGCCCGTCTGTGGCGTTGCGGGTCGCGCAGCCGCACACGCTAACTAATACAGGCGGGCTTTTTAAAATTACAAAATGCTAAGTTTAAAACAAATGTTTATTCACTGTTGTTTTACTTGAAAATGTTACTGTACTCTGCTGATCTCTTCGTCGCTTTTAAGAAATTTCGATTTTAATTTAGAGCTAATATCTAATTCGAAAACAGTTTCATTATTTTAAGTATATGAAAAATATAATATGTAAAATATATTATAAACTCACCGTAATGTTGAAAGAGAAATTTTAGTGTATAAACAAAATTTAATGGTCAGAAGTTCTTTTTAAGAATGAGAGAAAAAAAATTTTCAGCAAATTAATATACTTCAACATTTCCAACCAAAATATAAGAAACAAGGTATATTCGTAAATGATTCATTCACTATGTAAGGTTATAATGTGAGAATTATTTTCATTCATATGAATGAAATATGGGTGCTGGATTCTGCTTGAATCGCTCAATATTGTTTAACCCGTATGCGTAATTTATTATTCGCACGGCGTTTTTCATCAGAATTATCCCGATTCATATTTACTTCTAAACGGATGCAGTTTAAAATAAATTTAGCGATGTAAGTAGCAGCAGACCACAGCCGACATTTCATTTCTCTACTGCCCTCTATCGATATAACTGGGGTTACTTTTTGGGCCCAGGCAGGTTTGCTCCGATAATGCTCATTATGGGCGTTCTATGGGTAAGCCCAATTTAAGCCCAATTAAAAATAAATAAGCACTGATCGGCTTTATCAACATAAGTTTTGATAATTAAAACTTCTGAATAATTGTAAAAGCTTCAGGACTTTGATGGATTTGAATACACTTACTCATATAATTAAAATAATCTGTTAATTAATTTAGAAAGTCCACTATGAGTGTTCTATGGGTATGCCCAATGTAAGCCCAAGCAAGAAATCAAACACTGATCGGCTTTATTAACATAAGTTTTGATAAT
>CAKNYM010048967.1:69443-81680 GCA_932195095.1 Andricus curvator
AACACTGATCGGCTTTATTAACATAAGTTTTGATAATTAAAAAGTCGGAATAATTGGAAAAGTTTCAGGATTCGGGTGGGATTGCATCCACTTACTCATATAATTAAAATAATCTGTAAATTAATTTCACTTTTTGTTATCTGGGCTAACCAGTTGGGGCCCAATTGGCGCCCAATTATAAGTTGGGCTAAGTTGGGCCGATTTCCACATGGGATCTTAGGAAAATTAAACAAATTCATTTTCATCGAAAAAATTCAGTTTCACCAGAAAAAAAGCGAATTTTCAACAAAATTGTTAAATTTTTAAGCAAAAAAATTATTTTTTAACTAAAATAATGAATCTTGAACCAAAAAAAAAATGAATTTTTAACCCAATAGTTGATTTTTCAATTAAAAGAAAGGATTTTGTACCAAAAAAAAAGTTCAAAAAAATAGTTAAATTTTCTACCAAACAAATAAATTTTTGACAAAAAAAAATATAGTTCAATTTTCAGCAAAAAATCTCATTTTCAGACAAACAATTAATCGTCAATCACAAAGATTAATTTTCTGCCAAAAAACATCAATTTTTAACAAAATAAATGAATTTTCAACAAAAAAAGTGAATTAGTCACCAAGAAGATTAAGATATTCTACAATAAAAATACAAAAGTTATACAAATTGAAATAAAAACCTGTTGAAAATTTAGCTATTTTTTGTAGAATATTCGTCTTTTTGGCTTAAAAGTTCCACAGTTTGGTAGAAAATTAATATTTTTGGTTGAAAATCTAACTACTACTTTGGTAAAAAATTAAACTTTTTGATTAACACGTAAACTATTTATTTTAAAATTCAACTATTTCGTTAAAAATTCATGTATTTTGTTGGAAATTCGTCTTTTTTACTTGAGAATTCAACTATTTTTGTTGAAAATTCGTCTTTTTTAGTTGAATTCAACTGGTTGAAAATTTGTTTTCTTTTTTGTTGAAAATTCGTTTTTTAAACTGAAAATTTAACGATTCCACTTTTGGTTGAAAATTCATATTTTTTGGTTGAAAATGCTAGTATTTGGTTAAGATTTAAACTTTGAAAAAATTAATTTTTTTGTTAAACATAGATAATTTTATTTGTTTGAAAATTCTTCATTTTGATTGAAAATTCAACTATTTTGTTGAAAATTCGTTTTTTTGTTGAAAAATAGTTTTTTTTAAACTGAAAATGTAGCGATTTCATTTTTAGTTGAAAATTTATATTTTCTAGTTGAAAATTCAACTGCTTGGTTAATTTAAATTGGTTAAAAAGCCATTTTTTGTTGAAGAATTATCATTTTAGTTGAAAATTCGGCTTTTTTGGCTGAAAATGAACTTTTTTGAAGAAAATTCAACTATTTTGTTGACAATTTGTCTAATTGGGTAGAAAATTAATTTTGTTTTTGTGGAAAATTCTTCATTTTGGTTGAGAATTCATCTATTTTTTTTGAAATTTCATCTTTTTTGGTTGAATTCAACTGTTTTTGATTTAAAATTAAATTTTGTTATTGAAATATTAACAATTAACTATATTCAACGATTTCATTTTTAGTTGAAAACTCATATTTTTGGTTGAAAATTCAACTACTTGGTTAAAATTTAAACTTTGTGAGAAAGTCATTTTTTTTATTGAAAATTCGTCATTTTAGACAAATATTCGTCTTTTTTGGTTGAAAATAAACTTTTTTAAAGAAAATTCAACTATTTTGTTGAAAATTCGTCTTTTTTTAGTTGAATACAAATGGTTGAAAATTCGTTTTTTGTTGAAAAGTAGTTTTTTAAACTGAAAATTTAACGATTCCACTTCTGGTTGAAAATTCATACTTTTTTTGTTGAAAATTCAACTACTTGTGAAAATATTGATTAAAAAGTCATTTTTTGTTAAAGATTCATAATTTTAGTTAAAAATTCGCTCTTTGGATTGAAAATTAACTTTTTTAAAGAAAATTTAACTATTGACAATTCAGTAAAAAAATTTATTTTGTTTGCTGAAAATTCTTCATTTTTGTTGAGAATTCAACTACATTTAGTAATATCTTACTTTATTATTTGAAATGAGCAATTATAAATCAAATATTAAAAACTAAACAATTTTAAACTGAACTATTAAAATAGAAAGCCTCGAATCAATGTTTCAGAGTGTTAAATTTAAACTTTGAACGTTACAATTTTAATTGTTCTATTTAACAAATTTTTAATAAATTTAAGTGAAATTAATGAATTTTGGTGCATAAATAATAATTGAACAATTATCAATTTAGAAAAAATTTGAGTTAGTTTAAGAGATATTTACAAGCTTTGAGAAAATCCAAACTTAATTTAAAACTGGAAAATATTTTGAAAAATAAAAAACTAAATTTAGATTTTTGAAGGTTTCGAAATAAAATTTGGAAGCTTTTCAAGGAGAGTTGAAATTTAAACCAAGTACTTGAATTTTAAACTAAAAAATATAACATTATAACCTAAAATGGAATAGTTTAATTTTCAGTTAAAAAAAAATAATTTTCAACCAAAATCGAAACGAATTTTCAACAAAATAGTTGATTTTTAAACTAAAAATGATCAATTTTTAACCAAAATGAAATAGTTAAATTTTCAGTTAAAAAAAAAAAGTAATTTTCAACCCCAAAAATATAACGAATTTTCAACAAAATAGTTTATTTTCCAAACAAATACTTGAATTTTCTAAAAAAAATAATAATTTTCAAGAAAAGAGTTCAATATTCAAAAAAGTGTGAATTTTGAACCAAAAAGTTGATTTTTTAACAATGCTGAATCATTTTCAGCACCAAAAATAAAACGAATTTTCAAGAAATTAGTTCAATTTCAATTAAATATTTGAAATTTCAACTGAAAAAGATGAATTTTTGTCCAAAAATGAGACGAATTTTCAACCAAATATTTAAACTTGCAATCAAGTACTTGAATTTTCAACTAAAAAATATGCATTTTTAATCAAATAGTTGAATTTTCAACGAAAAAATATAAACTTCCAACCAAAAATGGAATGGTAAAATTTTTAGTTGAAAAAAAATTAATTTTCCTCCCCAAAAATGAGACGAATTTTCAACAAAATAGTTAAATTTCAAAAAGCTATTTGAATTTTCGAATAACAAAGATGAATATTCAACCAAATAGTTCAATTTAAAACTAAAAAAGATCAATTTTAAAACTGGAAAATATTTTTCAAAATAAAAAAATAAATTTAGATTTCTGAAGGTTTCTAAATAAAATGTTGAAGCTTTTGAAGGATCTTTAAAGGTTTTAAGAAAATAAAAATATACTTGTGTTTAAACAAAATTTTGGATTAATAAAGGACAATTGAACAATTATTAGTTTGGAAAATAATCGAGCAAGTTTAAAATATATTTAGAAGTTTTGATAAGATTCCAAAATAATTTAAAACGTGAAAAGATTTCAAACCATTTAATAAACAATGTAGATTTTTCAAGATTTCGGACACAAAATTTATAAGCTTTTTAAGCAATTTAAAAGATTTCAAATGAATAAAAAATGTGTATCAAAAATCGTAGAAAAACTAAGAATAATTTTTTTGTTTTAAAAATTAATTTAAGAAGAATATTTAATAAGATTTCCAAAATTGTCAAAATCTCAATAATAGAAGAAAGTTGTACTTTCCTGTAATTTTGGTTGTAATTTATTGTATTTATTTATAGATTCCTGTAAAAATATTTTTAATTTTCTGTACTTTTTTGTAAAAATTTTGTCACCAGGGAACTTCTGATTTTAAAGTGCAATTTAATTTTTTTTCAAATCCCCTTTTATCCCTTTCTTACCAAGTCCTCTTTTCCCTTATTTCCCCCCTTCAATTTACAAAATCCCTTGAAAAAACTAAAATCAAGAATTTTCAACTTATTTTCCCCCCTTTCCCCTTTTTTTAAAGGTTTAGATTTATTTATTATTTTAAAAAACACTTGTATTTTTAACCCGAAAATATGAATTTTCAACCAAATATTTGAATTTTCAAATAAATGGTTGAATTTTCAACAAAATTCAATGTTCAACTAATAATTTGAATTTTCAACAAAAAATGACTGATTTCATCAGTGAAAGGTACAGTTTATATCAGTCAAAATTACTGATAAAATCAATCAAAATGAGTTTTTTAAACAGTCAAAGTTACAGTCTAAAACAGTCAAAATGACTGATTACATCAGTCAAACTCTCATCAGTCAGTCACTGAAAATGACTGATTCAAAAAGTCATTTTTGACTGATTTGTCAGTCGTCGAATACGCACTGTGTGAATCAGTCAACATTGACTGGCAATCAGTCATTTTTGAATTATTCAAATTTAGAGTGTAAAACAGAGGAAATACGGAGATTTTTCACGATAATATGTGTATAAATTCTTTCAAATAAAATTAATTTAGGCTCTAAAATTGAATTAAAATTGAAATCATTAAAATTCCTAATATTTCAACTAAAAATATCAATTTAAGACGAATTTTATTAAAAATAGTTAGATTTTTAAACAAAGGGATACATTTTCAATTAAAATGATGAATCTTCTAAAAAAAAAGACTTTTTCAAAAAGTAGTTCAACTTTTAAACAAGTAGTTGAATTTTCATCCAAAAAAGAGTAATTCTCAAGAAAAGATTCAATAGTTAATATTTCAACCAAAAAAGACTTTAATTTTAAATCAAAAACGAATTAATTAATTCAAAAATACAAATTTTTAACAAAATTGTTGATTTTTCAACCAAAAAACATTTTTCAGTGAAGAAAGAAAAAATTTTTAACCAAAATACGAGCCAAATTATTGATTTTCAACTCAAAAAGACGAATTCTCTACAAAACAGTTATATTCCTAACTCGAAATTGTTAATTTCAACAAAATATTTCAATTCCTAATTAAATATTCAAATTTTCAATTAAATATTTGAGTTTTCAATTAAATATTAAATCTTAGTTGAATTTTCCATCAGAAAATTTGAACTTTTCACCGAGAAGTTTTAACGAAGACGAATTTTTAACAAAGTTGATGATTTTTCGAAATTTTTATCCAGAGGGATGAATTTTTAACTAAAATAATGAATCTTAAAAAAAAAATGAAGTTTCAACAAAGATGAAAGTTGAACCAAGTAGTTGAATTTTCAGCCAAAAAAGATATTAATTTTAAATCAAAAACACGTGCAGTCGTCCAAAAATACAAAGTATAACCAAATAGTTGATTTTTTAACCAAAAAAGATTTTTCTTTCAAGAAAGAAAAAAAATTAACCAAAGTGTTGATTTTGCAAGCCAAAAAGCCGGATTTTCAAGAAAATGGTTATACTTTCAATCAAAGAGATAAATTTTGAACTAAAATAATTAATCTTCAAACAACAAAATTAATTTTCAACAAATTAATTGAATTTTAATCAAAATGTTGAAATTTCAACCAAAAAAGATATGACTTTTGAATCAAAAATAGTTGAAGTTATCTAAAAATACAAAGTCTAACAAAATATATGATTTTTCGACCCAAAAAGATTTTTCCGTCAAGAAAGAAAAATTAACCAAATTAACCAAATTCTTGAATTTTGAAGCGAAAAAGACGAATTTTCTACAAAACAGTTGAATTTTTAACTCGAAAATATGAATTTTCAATCAAACATCCGAATTTTTAATTAATATTTGAATTTTCAATTAAATATTGGAATTTTCAATTAAGTATTTGAAATTTCAATTAAATTGTTGAATTTTCAACAAAGTAGATTATTTTTCCACACAAGAAGGTTTTTCAGTCAAGAAAGAACAAAAATTTTTTAAAAAATTTTGAATTTTCAAGCCAAAAAGATGAAATTTCTATAAGGCAGTTAAATTTTCAACCCTAAAATATGAGTTTTCAGCCAAATTTTTGAATTTTCTACCAAAATAGTTGAACTCTCAATAATAAAGTTATTAATCAAAAATACAATAGTATTCTCTAAATCTGAATCAGCGATAAGTGTACTGCTGATTCGAATCAGCGAAACTTAGCGGTTAATCAGTGAAATTTCACTGATAAACAGTGAAATTTGTTGAATGCAGGAATTTTGGATGAAATTGAGAACCACTGGCGGAAGGTGTACAATGATTGAGGGAAGTGAACTGAGAAAAGTGCAAGGCATTTAAATAACAATCTGCCCTGCGATATTTTATGGGTTCCATAAGGAAACGTCGCGACTTGTGATTGTTCCGCATGTAACCTAGGGACGTAACGGGTGGCTTATTCTGCATTAGAATGTACTTTATGGCGTAATTTTTATTGCAAATTTAATCGATTTTTCAATATCCATATCAAATAAATTCACTGAAATCAAGTCTCATACTTTTTGTTTGAGCTTATTTTTGCCTTGAAAGAACAATCTGAATTTAAATCAGTCAAAATGTGACTGATTAAATTGATCAAGCATGTTTTGACTGAAAAATCAGTCATTTCTACTGACTGATATTTTAACAGATGAATCAGTCATAAGTTAATTCAAATGACTGACTAAATCAGTTACTTCAAACTACTGAATCAATAAGTCACTTCAAATACTGCATAAATCAGTCACTTCACATGTCTGAATAAATCAATCACTTAAGATAACTGGATAAATTAGTCAATTCAAATGACTGAATCAATCAGTGACTTCAAGTGACTGAATCTATCAGTTCAAATGACTGAATCAATCATTTCAAATGACAGAATCAATCAGTCACTTCAAACGCATGAATAAATCAATAACTTCAAATGACTGAATCAGTCACTTCAAATGACTGAATCAGTCACTTTAAATGACTGAATCAATCAATCACTTCAAACGACTGAATCAATCAGTCACTTCAAGTGACTGAATCAATTAGTGACTTCAAACGACTGAATAAATCAGTCACTTCAAATGCCTGCAGCAATCAGTCACTACAAACGTCTGAATTAATCAATCACTTCAAATGTCTGAATCAATTAGTCACTTCAAATGATTGTATCAATCAGTAACTTCAGATAACTGAATCAATCAGTCACTTCAAGTGACTGAATCAGTCACTTCAAATGACTGCATGAAGCAGTCACTTCACATGTCTGAATGAATCAGTCACTTCAGATAACTGAATCAATCAGTGACTTCAAATGACTGAATCAATCAGTCACTTCAAGTGACTGAATCTGTCACTTCAGATGACTGAATCAGTCACTTCAGACCACTGAATCAGTCACTTCAAACGACTGGATCAATCAGTCACTTCAAAGGCTGAATATATCAGTAATTCCAAATGACTGAATCAATCAGTCACTTCAAACGTCTGAATAAATCAGTAATTCCAAATGACTGAATCAATCAGTCACTTCGAATGACTGAATCAGTCACTTCGAATGACTGAATCAGTCACTTAAAATGAATGATTCATCTGTTGTATTCTAAGTTACACATGAATCACTTATTTCAATTCGAATTTACAAAATAAATAAAATAGTCACATTATTTGTAAATTAAAATCCTTAAGGGAATTCCTACATTTTAATGAATAATTCAAATGAACCATAAATATTCAATACAGACAATTCAGTCAATATAGATGACTGAATCAGTCATTTCAAATCGCTGAATCAATCAGTCACTTGAGACGACTGAATTCATAAGTTACTTCAAATGACTGACTAAATCAGTTACTTCAAACGACTGAATCATTCAGTCACTTCAAATGACTGTATCAGTCACTTCACATGTCTGAATAAATCAGTCACTTCAGATAACTAACTCAATTAAGCACTTCAAATGACTGAAGCAATCAGTGACTTCAACTGACTGAATCTATCAGTTCAAATAACTGAATCAGTCATTTCAAATGACAGCATCAATCAGTCACTTCAAACGACTGAATAAATCAGTAACTTTAAACGATTGATTCAATCAGTCACTTCAAATGACTGAATCAGTCACTTTAAATGACTGAATCAGTCACTTCAAATGACTGAATCAATCAATCACTTCAAACGACTGAATGTATCAGTCACTTCAAATTACTGAATCAGTCACTTCAAATTACTGAATCAATTAGTCACTTCAAATGACTGTATCAATCAGTAACTTCAAATAGCTGAATCAATCAGTGACATTAAGTGACTGAATCTGTCACTTCAAATGGCAGAATCAATCAGTTACTTCAAACGACTGAATGAATCAGTCACTTCAAACGTCTGAATAAGTCAGTCACTCCAAATGACTGAATCAATCAGTCACTGGAAATGACTGAATCAGTCACTTCGAATGACTGAATCAGTCACTTCAAATGACTGAATCAATCAGTCACTACAAATGACTGATTCATCTGTTGTATTCTAAGTTACAAATTAATTAGTTATTTGAATTCGAAATTAAAGAATCAATAAAATTGTAACTTTATTTGTAAATTAAAATTCTGAAAGAAATTCCTACATTTTAATAAATAATTAAAATGAACCATGAATATTTAATAAACAATTATACACTTAACAATTTTTTTCTATAGAACGCTTAGATTTTTAACAAAATAGATGATTTTTCAACCCAAATAGATTTTTCTGTCAAGAGAGAAAAAAAATGTAAAGCAAATTGTTGAATTTTCAAGTCAAAAACACGAATTTTTCACAAAATAGTTGGATCTTAAACCCGATATTATGAATTTTTCACAAAAAAAATTAATTTTCAACTAAAAAAATGGATCTTTAAGCAAAAGATTTTCAACCTGTTTTTAAATTGACAACCAAAAAAGATCAATTCTTAAGAAAAGATGCAATAGTTAATATTTCAACAAAAGATTTTAATTTTTAGTGAAAAACATCTTAACACATCCAAAAATACAATTTTTTAACAAAGTAGTTGATTTTTCTACCATAAAAAAATTATTCACTTCAGGAAGAAAAAAAAATCACCCAAATTTTTGATTTTTCAAGCCAAAAATTGTTACTGAAAAAAAATTGATGAATCAGTCAATATTGATGAGTAAATCAATCAGTTACTTTAAATGACTGATTTGTCTGTTATTATATTCAAAATTACAAATTAATCAGTAATTTGAATTCGAATGTAAAGAATTAATAATAAAATAGTAACATTATTTATGAATAAAAAATTCTTCATGAAATATCTACATTTTAATAAATAATTAAAATTAACCATAAATCTTAAATAAACAATTTTACACCAAATAATTTTTTTCTACAGGATGTATAGATTTTTAACAAAATATATGAGTTTTCGACCAAAACAGATTATTCAGTCATAAGAAAGGAACAAAATTTAAACAAAATTGTCGGATTTTCAAGTTTAAAAGACAACATTTCTAAAAAAAAATTCTATTTTCAGCCTGAAAATATGAATTTCCAAATAAATATTTGAATTTTTAATCAAATAGTTGAATCTTCAACCCAAAATCGTGAATTTTTCACAAAAAGTGAATTCTCAGTCAAAGGGTCGAATTTTCAACTCAAATTATGGATCTTCAAACAAAAAAATGAGTTTTTCGATCAAATAAGGTTTTTTACTTGAGAAAAAAAATGTCAACCAAGTTGTTAATTTTTCAAACCAAAAAATGTGACTGATTCAATTAATGAAGCATGTTTTGACTGAAAAATCAGTCATTTCTGCTGATAAAACTATCGTATTAACAGGTAAATCAGTCAATATTGATGAGTGAATCAGTTACTTCAAATAACTGATTTTCCTGTTATATTCTAAGTTACAAATAAATCAGTCATTTGAATTCGAATGTATAGAAATAATAATAAAATAGTAACATTATTTGTTAATTAAAATTCTTCATGATATTCCTACATTTTAATAAATAACTAAAATTAACCATACATTTTTAATAAAAAATTGCACACTCAAAATTTGTTTCTACAGGGCGTTCAGATTTTTAACAAAATAGATGATTTTTCGAAACAACGATTTTTTTTAGTCAAAAAAGAAAAATAAATTAAACAAATTGTTGGATTTTCGAGTCAAAAAGACGAAATTTCTAAAAAAAACTGTTTCTTTAAAAATTCGTTTTTTTTGTAGGAACTTCATCTCTTGAGTTGAAAATCTAACTATTTTGTAAACAATTTGTTTTTTTGCAAAAAATTAATTGTCATGGTAGAAAATTAATCTGTTTAGTTGAAAATGTAACTATTTTGTTAAAAATTCAATTTTTTTTTGGTTGAAGATTCATAATTTTAGGTAAAAATCCATCTCTTTGGCTGAATATTTTTGTTTAAAATTTCGATTTGAATACAGGTAGAAAATTCAACTGGTTCTTTAAAAATTCGTTTTTTTTTTGTAGAAAATTCATCTCTTTTGTTGAAAAGGTAACTGTTTCGTTAAAAAAAAAATTTTTTATAGAAAATTTATCTACCAGGTTGAAAATTCAACCATTTGGTATAAATTAAATTTTTTGTTAAAATTTCGATTTAAAATATCTGAAATCTTTCAAACACTTTTTGAATTTTCTCAAGAATCTTAGAAAAATGATGTTTATATAAATTAAAAAAAAATAAACAAGTATACTTGAAAAAAAATAGTTATTAAAAATTTTAATTTTGTATTCGAAAAACTACAACATTTTTTTCTTTAAAATGCAATAAAGAATTTTTTCAAAAGAAAAATTCAAAATCGTTAAATTCGTTAAACATGTTCTTTCTTGTGAAAAAATTTACCAAATTAATTAATTAATATTTTTTTTTTACTTTGTTGTAAAAATTGACAAGGTATTACAGAAATCTACAGGATTTTACATTTTTTTAATTTGGATGTTTGACGTCATAAAAACACATTTAATTTTACGTAAATCATTGTACAAAATTACAAATCTTTACAAAAAAATAGATTTCATAAAAGTTGAAATATTGGGAAACTGTACAATTGAACAATATTTTACAGGACGATTCTGAATCTGTTCAAAATTAGGAAATTTACAGATTTTAACGTTAAAAATAGAAATTTTTCAATTTGAAAGCTTCAGTAGTATTTAAACAAAATTTCAAATTAATAGATTCGTAATTGAAGGCTTTAATTCAATTTCAAATATCCTATTCAAATATTGTTTCAATCTAAAACATTCCATTTTTAACTCATTTAATTCGAAATTTTTTAATTAAGGAAGACATTTTTTTGAATATTTAGGAATATTTCACATTTTATTTAAAATAAGCAATTATAAATCAAATATTAAAAACTGAACAATTTTAAACTGAATTATTTGAAATAGAAAGCCTTGAATCGTGAATATTTCAGAGTGTTAAATTTAAACTTTGAATTTTACCATTTTAATTGTTCTATTTAACAAATTCTTAATATGTAAATAAAAACCTAAATTTAGATTTTTGAAGGTTTCGAAATAAAATTGTAAAGCTTTTTAAGGATCATTAAAGGTTTTAAAAAAATAAAACAAAAATTCTTAAGTTTGCTGGGAAAATTTAAAATAATTTTTTATTTTGAAAAATTAATTTTAAGAGAATATTTAAAAAGATTAAAAAAAAAAATTTGTATTAAAGTTCCTAGAAAAACTAACAATAATTTTTTTCAAATTAATTTTAAAATAATATTTAATAAGGTTTCCAAAATTTTCAAAAAAGAATCTGGACGATTTTAAGACCATTTTTTTTTACTTTTGCAGGATTTTCAAAAAATTATAGGAAAAATTCGAGTTCCAAGATAATAAAATTATTATTAGATTCCTGGAAAATTTTTAAATAATTTTTTTTTCAATTTTTAAGAGAATATTTAAAAACATTTCAAAAAATATATATTTAAAATTTATAAATTTTTTATTTATTCTTCAATTCATAGCACTGAAAGTGATAGCGAGGATTTATACTTATTGAAATCTTTTAACTGTACAATGTATGAATGTTAAAATTTTGCAGTTTGCTCGGAAAATTTAATATAATTTTTTATGTTGAAAAATTAATTTTAAAAGAATATTTTTAAAGATTAAAAAAAAAATTTGTATGAAAGTTCCTAGAAAAATTAATAATAATTTTTTTTTAAATTAATTTAAAAAGAATATTTAATAAGGTTACCAAAATTTTCAAGAAAGAATCTGGACGATTTTAAGACCATTTTGTTTTACTTTTGCAGGATTTTCAAAAAATTATAGGAAAAATTCGAGTTCCAAGATGATAAAATTATTATTAGATTCCTGGAAATTTTTTTAATGAGTTCTGTAAAACAAATTTTTAAGTAGATATTTAAAAACATTTCAAAAAATATATATTTAAAATTGATAAATTGTTTGATT
>CAKNYM010048967.1:101437-142900 GCA_932195095.1 Andricus curvator
AGTCACGCCTACCCCGAAAGGGAAATGGCTTAATGGTATAATAATAAAAAATAATACTTACTGTAAAATCAGCGAAGAAAATACTTCTAAATTTTTACTAAATTAGTAGAAATTTTCACTATAAAAGTAAATTAGCGACTCAGTTTTTCCTAATTTAAATTTAGAGATTCACTGATTTCTCAACGAATTTTCACTGATTAAGGTAGCCAAAAGTACTTGACTGTTTCCTGCAGTGAAATTTTACTGATTTAAATTAATACGAGATTAGATCGCTATTTTTTCTTTTATTTATTAACTTATTTAATTGTGCAATTTTTTTTATGTTGGACTCGATTATTATTCAGAAAGAGGATTTGGGATTGAGAGCAATGACACCTGAAGATAAAAGGTTTTAAATTATGTACGTCTTTTTTTTTGAACGAACGAGTGGAAATGTGTATGTAAAATAAAGCGGCCAGACCCGTTTAACTAGATGATCGTAATGCATAAGTGGCGCTTGATAAACATTTTTCTTACTGTTTTCGTCAATGTGTTGCAAAATTCCCACGATTTTCATAAATAATATTAATTAAACTGAATAAAAAACAATAATTATCAGTGTGTCTGCTTGGCCGGGAAATCGGGAAAACCGGGAATTTGATTCAGTGACCGGAATTTTTCTCTCAAATGCACTAATATGCAAATTGAAAAATAATAATAATAAAAGTAGACACTCTGGATAATTTTTATTTTTTCATTTATTTTTTTTCTAGCGTTGTAAAAAAAAAATTCCAGGACTTTTCCAGGTTTTCCAGGACAAAAAAATACATTTTTCCAGGTGATTTTTTATTTTATCACGGTGAAAAATCGCGATGCTACAATCGAAAATATTTCAAAGTTGTTCATCGTTAACAACAATTTGATTACATTTTTTCAATCAAAAAAATTTTTTTGCTGTTGATATAATCAAGGTTCAACAAAACAGTTAAATTTTCAACCAAAAAGGGTGAATTTTTAACAAATGACTTGAATTTTCTGATTAAAAATGGACCTTTCAACCAAATAGTCGTATTTTGGAACAAAAAAGATCAAGCTTCAACCAAAAACAGTTGAATTTTCAACAAAAAGATTAATTCTCAACGAAAAATTAAATAGTTGATATTTCAACAACAACAAAATTTCAACAAAATAAGTCAATTTTCTACCAAATAGTTGAATTTTTTCCAAATAGTTTAACTTTTAACCAACAAAGATAAATTCTTCTCCAAAACGACGAAATTTCTACCCAAAAAATTAATTTTCTTCCAAAAAAATCAATTTTCTACAACAACAAATATAATAATAATTTTCTACCAAAAAAATCAATTTTCTACAAAAAAAACTAATTTTCTGCAAAAAAAAATAACTTTCTACGAAAAAAATTCATTTTTTACAAAAAACAGACAACAAAATAGATCAATTTTCAACCAAAGAGTTGAATTTTTGTCCAAATAGTTTAACTTTTAACCTACGAAGATGAATTCTTCCCCAAAACGACGAAATTTCTACCAAAAAAATTAATTTTCTTCGAAAAAATCAACTTTCTACAAAAAAAAAAAAAAAACCAAAAAAATCAATTTTCTACCAAAAAATTAATTTTATACAAAAAAAAAATAATTTTCTACCAAAAAAATTAATTTTCTACCAAAACAAAAATAATTTTCTACCAAAAAATTAATTTTATACAAAAAAAAAATAATTTTCTACCAAAAAAATTAATTTTCTACCAAAACAAAAATAATTTTCTACGAAAAAAATTATCTTTCTACCAAAAACAGAATTTTTGTCCAAAAAGTTTAAATTTTAACCTTAAAAAAATGAATTCTTCCCCAAAACGACGAAAATTTTACAAAACAAATTAATTTTATTCAAACAAAAAAATCAATTTTCTACCAAAAAAAAATAATTTTCTACCAAAAAAATCAATTTTCTACCAAAAAAATTAATTTTCTACAAAAAAAAATAATTTTCTACGAAAAAAATTAATTTCTTACCAAAAAAGACAAAAAAATATATCAATTTTCAACCAAAGAGTTGAATTTTTGTCAAAATAGTTTAACTTTTAACCTCCAAAAATGAATTCATACCCAAAACGACAAAATTTCTAACAAAAAAATCAATTTTTTACAACAAAAAAATAATAATAATTTTATACCAAAAAAATTTTCCAGCAATTTTCAACCAAAGAGATGAATTTTTATAGTTCAACTTTTAACCTACAAAGATGAATTCTTCCCCAAAACGACGAAATTTCTACCAAAAAAATTAATTTTCTTCGAAAAAAATCAATTTTCTACAAAAAAAAAAAAATTTTCGACCAAAAAAATTAATTTTCCACAAAAAAAAAATTTCTAACGAAACAAAAATAATTTTCTGCAAAAAAAACTAATTTTCTATAAAAAAAAAAATTTCTACGAAAAAAATTAATTTTTTACCAAAAACAGACAACAATTTTCCATCAATTTTCAACCAAAGAGTTGAATTTTTGTCCAAATAGTTTAACTTTTAACCTACAAAGATGAATTCTTCCCCAAAACGACGAAATTTCAACCAAAAAAATTAATTTTCTTCGAAAAAAATCAATTTTCTACCAAAAAAAAAAAATAATAATTTTCGACCAAAAAAATTAATTTTCTAAAAAAAAAAAATTTCTAAAGAAACAAAAATAATTTTCTACGAAAAAAATTAATTTTCTACCAAAAACAGAATTTTTGTCCAAATAGTTTAACTTTTAAACTAACAAATGAATTCTTCCCCAAAACGACAAAATTTCTACAAAACAAATTAATTTTTTTCCAAAAAAAAATCAATTATCTACCAAAAAAATTAATTTTCTACAAAAACAAAATAATTTTCTGCCAAAAAAAAATAATTTTCTACGAAAAAAATGAATTTTTTACCAAAAAAAAAATTTTTGTCCAAAAAGTTTAATTTTTAAAAAAAAAAAAAATAATTTTCTGCGAAAAAAATTAATTTTTTTACCAAAAACAGACAAAAAAATAGATCAATTTTCAGTCAAGACAGAAACAAAAAAAATTTATCCAAATTGTTGAACTTTTAAGCTTTAAAGTATGAATTTTCAACAAAAAAGTTAATTTTCAACCAAACAGTTGCAGTTTAACCCAAAAAAGGGTAAATTTCCATCAAAAAGATTAGTTTTCTACCAATAAAGGCGAATTTTTAATTAAAAAAGATCAATTTTCAATAAACAAAAGGAAAACTTAAATTTTCAGGTAAAAAATTAATTTTAAATAAAAAAATGAATTTTCAACAAAATAGTTAAAATTTCAGTCAAAGAGAACCCCCAAACAAACAAAAAATAAATTTTTTGCAAAGTGGTTCAACTTTTACCCAAGTAGTTGAATTTTTAATTTAAAAAAATCCATTTCCAGCGAAAAATAAAATCATTACATTTTCAGTATGAAAAATTAATTTTTTAACAAAAGAAAATTAGATTTCAACAAAGTGGTTGAATTTTCAATCATCGAGATGAATTTTCAACAAAAATTATAAGTCTTCAACTGGAATAGTTAAATTTTCAGTTTGAAAAATTAATTTTCAACAAATAAAAAATAATATTATAATTTTACTTAGAGCAGGGAATTTGATCATGAAACGGGAATTTTTGAAAATAATTTTAATTCTGATTTATAAGAAGGGAATTTACACACAAAAAATCCCTGTTCCAAGTCAGGATTCGTCCGATTTTAAAAATTGTTTGTCCCAAATCGGAATTTGTTTAAATTTAAAAATTCTTTCCCAATAAAACTTTGCCAGAATTTGAAACTTCACTCTTGCAAATTTTAGAAAAAGGGTTACTATATTTCTGAATTATAATAGGAAATTTTGTGAAAAAATATAATTCTGTTTTGGAACAGGGCATTTTTGTAAATAAAAAAGAATTTAAAGAAAAAAGAAAAAAAAAATTTTAATTAAAAAAGAATTCTTTCCGTAAAGAATTACAATTTAAACTTTGGGACAGAGAATTTTAGAAGAATTATTTTTTGACTTGGAACGAGTTATAATTCTTTTTCAAAAATCCCTATTTCAAATCAGAAATCTTTCAAATCTTTTAAAATGTTTAGAAATCTCTTTAAATGTTTAGAAATCTCTTTAAATGTTTATAAATCTCTTGAAGTTTTTAAAAATCGTTTCAAATAATTTAAATATTCAAAACTGAAAAAGCATTAGAAAATAAAAAAATGAATTATAGCATTGGAAAATGAATTGGTGCTTGGTGGATTTCAAAATTAAATTATTAAAAATGAAGCCAAATTAAAACATTTTCAAATTGAAACTGGCAAAAAAGAATAATTTAAACAATAAATTAAAAACTCGATTCAAACAGAAATAAAAGCCATGAAGCATTTCTGAGTGGTTTCTAGTATCTTTTCTGAGGAATCCACAATATTAAGGGTGGCGTTTTATCAGGAGCGGGTTTCTGAGCAGATATAACAGGGTTCAATATTGAAATTTTTTTTTAATAAACGCACATTTTCTTATCACACTGGCCCAGGAGTCCAGCAGCAAGACCGGATGTCCGCCCGCTCAGGATGTGACGTCATAGCTGTTGGCAATCCAACAGTACCGACACCCTGCCAACAGTGCAAACATTCCTACGTCGTATGTTTCGTACACACGAATGTTCACTATCTTCAGACCACCTTGCTTTAGACTAAATTACTACTACTAGCGTCAAATGACAAAAATTCGTAATCAAATTTTTTTTACTTTTTTTTTTTACTTTTTTGTTTTTACTTCATTGCTTTACATCAGCCTTAAATTTTCGTTCGTAGGATGATATAAAATTTAAAATTTAATCCCCTGAGGGGCCGTACTTAAATTACGTTATGGTATATATGCCCTCTCCAAGACCACCCTCCTCCCCCTGTAACGAACCGTAACAAAATATTTCTACCCCCCCCCCCACCCCACCCCTCTTACTGTACGTAATTTGTCTTCTTCATTAATATAGTTGCGGTTTCTTCTGAAATTTTTAACATTTTTACCAAATTTTTACTTAGAAAAGTAATAAATAATGCAAGTTGACAAACACAGTTTTTTAAACAATTTATTATTGTTTATAACTATCTTCTCTTTGATAAGTGCTAAAAAGTTGTTTTTTCTGATCTCTTAAACTTTTTGTCCACTTTTCACTTAGAGGGGGGTAAAAATTATTGCAATCTAACAAAAATAATTGTTTAAATAATTTAGTATTGTTTATAACTATCTTCTCCTATAGTAATACTAGGTAGTTGCGGCTTTTTCTGAAATTTACCACTTTTTGTCAACTTTTCACTTAAAAGGAGGTAATTATTAATTCAAATTAACAAACCTAATTGTTTAAACAAATTATTATTGTTTATAACTACCTTCTCTTAGAGTAATGCTAGAAATTAGCGGGATTTTCTGACATTTATAGCTTTTCTTTAACTTTTTAGTTAGGACCAAATGATAAATATAAATATTAATATTAATTTAAACAAAAAGGCTCTCAACTGGTTCAAGGAAAATTTGGATTCAATACGATTCATACAAAAAATATGAAGAATATTTTAAACATCTGTTTTATTTCAGAAAAGTATGTTCACAAGAGAGAAAGAGATTGTTAAAAAATGATTCTCTCTATTGTTTATTTATTATTTGTTCATAATTAAAAAGCCGAAGCAAAATGATAGATTTGAGAAAAAACGGAACTTTCTAGAAATTATCTAAGGGAAGATAGTTATAAAAAATAATAAATTATTTAAACAATTATTTTTGTTAACTTGCAATTAATTAATTACCTCACTGAGTGAAAAGTTGAGAAAAAGTGGAAAATTCTGGAAAAAGCCGCAACTATCTGGCCTTATTTGAAGATAATATTATTTAAAATAATACATTCTTTAAACAATTAGGTTTGTTAACTTACATTAATTGCTAAATGACTAAGCAAAAATTTGACAAAAAGTGGAAAATTTCAGAAAATCGGAATTTGTTTAATTATAAAAATTATTTTTTTTTTGTAAATAAAAATTTGCCAGAAGTTAAAATTGGTGGATTTGCCTTCACACTAAAAAATAATTGAATTCGTTTATTTAATAATTGAACATAACGAGGGGTCAATTAAATTTTCCACTGATTAATTAATAAACATTGTACAATTTTTAAAAACCGTATACAAATGTTTTTATTAAAAAATTTAATTTATTTATTTTTAATTAAAATTTTTTTAATGTTCTGTTTTTCCAGTCTTAAGTAAACAGAATAAATAAAATTGTTTCTATTTTTCTGTAATGAATAATATTTTAGTTTGTGTGCGTAGACTTCGAACATTTAGCGGTCGCTGAGTAAGATGTGTCAAAGGTCAAAAAGATAAATGAACGAAAATCAATCTTTTTTAATTATATATATTCTTTCTTAAAAAATATTTGAAAATATGGTCAAAAAATAAATATAAATAAATATATATAATATAAAAATAAAGATAAATCAATTTTTTTTTTAATGATATTCAAATGAAGTTTAACACGTATTTCCCATAAGAAAAAAATACTTTTTTGTAAATTTTATTCGAAATCGTTAATATTAATTGAATCGAGTTGAACATCAACATTTCTCTTCACAATTAGCCATACAATATAAATAAAATATTAATTTTTAAATATCACCCCCATAAGTCTGTTTTATAGGATCCCAAAAAAAACCCCATAAGTGAAAAAACGGGTTTTGGGGGTTTTTCGCGCTGATTATGATTTTTTGCGGTTTTTTAATGCAAATTGTTTCTGATAAATAAAAATGTACTTTGTGCTGATTATTAGATGTTTACATAAATTGTTTGTTTAAGCAATTTATTATTGTTTTTAGCAATTTTTTTTTAGAATAGAGATAGAAAGTCGTGGTTTTTAAAAAAAATTTCCATTTTTTGTCCAATTTTCAATTAGTGTGAGGTAATAGGTTATTAATGCTAAGAAAAATAATTGTTCAAACAATTTATTATTGTTGTTAATAATATTTTCTTTGAATAATGCTAGAAAGTTGCGGTTTCTTCTGAAATTTTCCACTTTTTGTCCACTTTTCACTTAGAGTGAGTTAATATTTAATTCAGTCTAACAAAAATTATTGTTAATTTTTTTTTATTATTAATAATATTTTCAGAATAATGCTAGAAATTTATGATTTTTTCAACTATTTATCCATTTTTTACTTGGAATGAGATAATAACTAATTCAGTTCAGCAAAAATAATTATTTAAACAAATTATTATTATTTATAACTATCTTTTTCTTCATAACAAGAATAATTTTTTAAATGATATTGTCTTTTTTTTTGTGAATTATTTTTGTTCTTTTCCCACTGTTTAAAAAAAATTAATTATAAAAAATGTATTACACAAAAGACAAAAACAAAGAATGGAATAATTGGGAGTAGGTGGAAGGACAATGTTAAACATTTTAGAAAAAAGTTCAACTTTATAGCACTTATGTAAGAGAAGATAAATATAAACAATAAGAAATTGTTTAAACAACTATTTTTGTCAAATTGCATTAATTATTATCACTATAAACGAAAAGTGGACAAAAAGTTAAAAATTGCAGAAAAAACCGCAACTATCTGGCATTAATATAGATGAAGATAGTTATAAGAATAATAATTTGTTTAAACAATTATTTTTGCTAAATTGAATTAAATATTAACTGACTCCAAGTGAAACGTGGATAAAAAGTTGAAAATTTCAGAAAAAACTGCAACTTTCTAGCATTACTCAAAGAGAATATTATTAACAATAATAACTTCTTTAAACAATTAAGTTTGTTAGAATTAATTAACTATTACCTCACACTAGTTGAAAATTGGACAAAAAATGAAAATTTTTTGAAAAAAACCACGACTTTCTATCTCTACTCTATTTCTAAAAACAATAATAAATTGTTTAAACAATTTGTGTAAACATATAATTTTCAGTATAAAGTAGTATTCCATGTATTAGAATCAATTTGTATTAATGAAAAACGTAAAAAATCATAATAGTGCCGAAAACTCGCAAAACCCATTTTTTCACTTATGGGTTTGTTTTGACCCTATAAAACAGACTTATGGGGGTGATATATTTTGATATATTTTTATACTTTGTTATTTTTTTACTAATTTAATCTAGTTTGAACTACTTAGTTGTAAATTGTCAAATTTAAAATTATTAATTATTTAAAACCCCCAAAGCTAAAATTAACATCCAATGTTATAAACGATTATTGAGAATATTATTAATAAAAATAAAAATTCTCAAATTTGGATGAATTTGAAAATCAAAAATCATGTTTTCAATTCTAACTTTTCGAAATTAAAGAAATTTTACATGTAAAGCATTAAAATTACAGAATTTTAATCGCAAAAGATAATAAATAATAAATAAACAAAAATAAATAAATAATAATAAATAATATAATAAATAATAAATAAACAAAAATAAATAAATAATATAATAAATAAAAAAAATCATATCATCATAAATAATCATTTAACTTGCATAATTTTTGATTGTGAATTGTCAGAATTAAAAACTCTTCAGTTTTATGAATTTCATGAATCTTCAACTATTTGGTTGAATATTCATTTTTTTATGTGAAAATTGAACGTTTTCGTTGAAAAATCATGTAATTTCTTGAAAATTCATCTTTTTTGGTACAAAATTAATCTTCTTGGCAGAATAATAATTTTTATAAAAATTAAACTACTTCATTGAAAATTGAATTGCTTTGTTATAAATTCATTCTTTTTTAAAATGATTTATCCTGTTAGTTGATGATTCGTCTGTTTGGTTGAAAATTTAACTATTCTGTTTAAAATTAATTTTTTTGTAATAAATTTTTTTTAGTTTAAATTCAACTTTTTTTGGTTTCAAAATTAATCTTCTTGGTTGAAAATTCATCTTTTTTGGTTGAAAATTCAACTACTTGGTTTAAAGTTGAACTAGTTTGTCAAAAATTTAATTTTTTGGTTACAGATTCATCATCTGAGTTGAAGGTTCATCTCTTTTGTTGAAAATTGAACTATTTTGTTGAAAATTGTTTTTGTTTGGCAATTAATTTTGTTTTATTGAAAATTTAACAATTCCATTTTTGTTGAAAATTGAGCTTTTTTAAATGAAAATTCAACAGATGGATGTATACCATTAAGCCATTTCCCTTTCAGAGTAGGCGTGACACTACCCGATTCGATAATAATATAATAATAATAAATTCATGGATAAATAACAAAAAGTCATAATTAGCGCTAAAAACTCGCAAAACCCATTTTTTCACTTATGGGGTTTTTTTGGGACCCTTTAAAAACACACTTATTATTGACGATTCTGAATAAAATTTACAAAGGGATTTTGAAAAAATCTTTATAAAGTCAGGGAATTTCTATAAGAGGCAAGGATAATAAGTTAGAATTTTTTTTGGTTAAAAATTCGTTCTTTTTAGTTGAAAATTAATTTTTTAAACTGAAGATTGCACTATTCAAGTTGAAGATTCATCATTTTGAAAATTCAATTTTTTCTCTTGAAAGATTTTTTTTTTTTAATTAATTTTTCAACTGAATATTTAACTATTCCAGTCCAAGATTTATTATTTTAGTTGAAAATTAATTTCTTTTTTTGAATTAATTTCATCTCTTTAGTTAAAATTTGGACTGTTTTGTTGAAAATTCCTTTTTTTTGTTGAATTTTTTATTTTTTTACTGAAAGTTTAACTTTTTAATTTTTGAAATTTTGTCTCCTTGCTTGAAAATTCGGGGTTTTTTTGGTTGAAAATTAATTATTTTAACCTAAAATTTAACTATTCGAGTTGAAGATTCATTATTTTCGTTAATTCATCTCGTTGATTGAAAGTTTAGCAACTTTGTTAAAAAAATTTTTGGGTTGAAAATTAATTTTTTGAACGAAAAATGTAACTATTCTAATTTTGGTTGCAACTTTTTTTTTTTTTAAATTGACAATGCAAGTTTTTGGGTAAAAGTTAAACCACTTTGTTAAAACCTTTTTTTTTGAAGATTCATCTCTTTGGTTGAAAATTTAAACTATTTTGTTGAAAATTCGTCCTCTTCCCTTTTTGTTAAAAAATTTATCTTTTTTAAATCATTCTTCAGTTTGGACCTCTTCGTTGGCACTGAAAATTTATTTATGCTTTATCTTTTTTAGTTGAGAATTAATTTTTTTTGAAAATTCAACTTCGCGGGTTACAAATTCAACTCTTTCTGGTTTAAGTTTAACCTTTTCTATTTGAAAATCCGACGATTTAGTTGAAAATTTAACTATTTTGTTTGAAATTAATTTTTTTTTGTCTTGAAAATTAATTTCTGTTCATTGAAAATTAAACTATTCCGTTTTTGGTTGAAAGCTGATTTTTTTAGTTGCAAATTCAGCTATTTGGTTGAAGATTCATATTTTTTTTCGTTGAAAATTCATCTTCTTTGGTAGAAAATTAATCTTTTTGGCGAAAATTCGTTTTTTTTTTAAATTCAACTACTAAATAGAAAAATTTACTTTCAACCTACCCTACTTTTTTTATTAGATTAGGTTGAAAGTAGAACTTATTTTATGAAAAATCATTCTTTTAGCTAATGATTCATCATTTAAGTTAGAAATTCATCTGTTTAGTTGAAAATTAATCTTTTTCATTTAAAAAATTGTTTTCTAGACTGATTAATGATAATGCAGAAATTTTGCAGGCCTCTGCTTTTACAAAATTTTTGCATGAAACATTTTAGTTGAAAATTCAACTTTTTGGTTGAAAATTCTTGTAATGTCTTGAAATTTCATCTGTTTTGTAGAAAATTAATCTTTTCGGAGGAAAATTAATTTTTTTTTAAATTAAACTACTTGGTTGAGAGTTACAATGCTTTATTGAAAATTAATTTTGCTGTTAATGATTTATTATTTTAGTTGAAAATCCATCTGTTGCGTTGAAGATTTAACTATTTTGTTTGAAGTACATCTTTTTGGGTAAAAGATTCATATCATTTGAGTTGAAGATTCATATATTTTGTAGAAAATTCAACCATTTGTTTAAAATTACTTTTTTTATCTTGAAAATAAATTTTGTTTATTTAAAATTCAACTATTTTTTCGGTTAAAAACTGATTTTATTCAGTTGCAAATTCAACTATTTGGTTAAAAATTCATATTTTTTTTCGTTGATCATTCATCTTTTTTGGTAGAAAATTAATCTTTTTGGCGGAAAATTATTTTTTTTTTTAATTCAACCACGGTAGAATGAAATTTGAACTGCTTTGATAAAAATGTATCATTTTGGTTAAAGATTCATAATTTAAGTTGTAAATTTATGTTTGGTTGAAAATTAATCTTTTTTAGTTGAAAATGAAATTTTTTGGTTGAAAATTCATGTCACTTCTTGAAAATTCATCTTTTTTGGTAGAAAATTAATTTCCTCGACGGAAAATTCATTCTTTTTGTTATTTGATGTATCATTTTAGTTGAAAATTCATCTGTTTGGTTGTCAATTTACCTATTCTGTTTTAAATTAATTAAAAAAATTTTTTTAGTTCAAATTCAACTTTTTTTTTGGTTGAAAATTAGTCTTCTTGATTGAAAATTCATAGTTTTTGGTTGAAAATTCAACTACATTTAAAGTTCAACTAGCCCTGGTGGAAAAAATTTTTACATGAAAGTACAACATTTCTACAACTGTAATTTTTTTCTTATACTTTCTTGTAGAAAAATAAAGGTTTACAATAAAATATAAGTTTCTACAATTAAAAAATTTTTATAACTTTTGAATAATATTTTTTTGTTTACTGTGTTGTAAAAATCTACAAGTTATTACAGAAAACTACAGGATTTTCCATTTTTTCAATTTGGGTGTTTGACGTCATAAAAACACTTTCAATTTTGCGTAAATTCTTGTAGAAAATTATAAAAAAATATAAGTTTTTACAAACAATTCCATTATTGAAAATTGAACAATAATTGATTTTACAGGACGATTCTGAATCTGTTCCAAATTAAGCGTTAAAAATAGAAATTTTTCAATTTGAAAGCCTAGTAGTTAAACAAATGTAAATGTTCGATTGAAAATGTATAAACTATTCTTAATTTTAAAATAATTTCAAATTAACAGATTCATAATAAAACGCTCTTATTTAATTGCAAATGCTATTCAAATATTTTTTCAAACTAAAATATTACATTTTTAAACATTTAATTTGCAATTTTTTAATTAAAGATGACATTTTTTTCAATATTTTGTAATATTTTACTTTTTTATTTAAAATGAGCAATTATAAATCAAATATTAAATACTAAAGCAAACTGAACAATTATCAATTTAGACAAAAATTAAGTTAGTTGGAGAGATATTTACAAGCTTTGAGAAAGTCTTAATTTAAAACTGGAAAATATTTAAAAAAATTAAAAAATAAATTTAGATATCTGAAGGTTTCGAAATAAAATTTTGAAGCTTTTCAAGAATCTTTAAAGCTTTCAAGAAAATAAAAAAATTCTTATGTTTGCTGGGAAAATTTAAAATGATTTTTTATTTTGAAAAATTAATTTTAAGAGAATATTTAAAAATATTTTAAAGAAAATTCTTTGATTATTAAATGAGAATTGAACAATTATTACTTTGGAAAATAATCGAGCAAGTTTAAGATATATTTAGAAGTTTTGAAAAGATTGCAAAATAATTTAAAACGTGAAAAGATTTCACACCATTTAATACACAATGTAGATTTTTGAAGATTTCGAACACAAAATTTATAATCTTTTTAAGCAATTTGAAAGGTTTTAAATGAATAAAAAATGTGTATGAAAATTCCTAGAAAAACTAACAATAATATTTTTTTTGTTGGAAAATTAATTTAAAAAGAATATTTAATAAGATTTCCAAAATTGTCAAAAAAGAATCTGGATGATTTTAAGATCGTTTTTTTTTACTTTTGCCGGATTTTGAAAAAATTGTAGGAAAATTCGAGTTCCAAGATAATAATATTATTATTAGATTCCTGGAGATTTTTTAAATTATTTTTTTAACTAAATTTTTAAGGGAATATTTAAAAAGACTTCACAACAAATTTTAATGTATAAAGTAATTTTTTTAGCTTAAAATTGCTTAAAATGTGTATGTATGTAGTTCACTTTGAGTGTCTTAATTTTGCGGTACAGTTTTTATAACTTCAAGTGAAAAATTTTTTATGTTCCAGAGTTCTACCTTTTACTTTCAATGGCCATTATCAATTCTTTTTCAATTGTTCAATTTTTATGTTCATTCAAATGTATGGTTTTTTGTTGTTTAATAATTATTATTTATCATTTTCTTTTAATATTCTACCATTCCTTAAAAGTTTAAACATAGAAGATTTTCTTGTAATAGCGATCATGGATATGTATCCATGATCGCATCTTAATTTAAAATTATCTCATATATATTTTTAAAAAACTTCAAATGTATAGTTTTTTGTTGTTTAATAATGATTATTCATCATTGTCTTTTAATATTCTACCATTCCTTAAAAGTTTAAACATAGAAGATTTTCTTGTAATAGCGATCATGGATACATGATCGCATCTTAATTTAAAATTATCTCATATATATTTAAAAAAAACTTCAAATGTATAGTTTTTTGTTGTTTAATAATTATTATTCATCATTGTCTTTTAATATTCTACCATTCCTTAAAAGTTTAAACATAGAAGATTTTCTTGTAATAGCGATCATGGATACATGATCGCATCTTAATTTAAAATTATCTCATATGTATTTAAAAAAAACTTCAAATGTATAGTTTTTTGTTGTTTAATAATTATTATTCATCATTGTCTTTTAATATTCTACCATTCCTTTAAAGTTTAAACATAGAAGATTTTTTTGTAATAGCGATCATGGATACATGATCGCATCTTAATTTAAAATTATCTCATATATATTTTTAAAAAACTTCAAATGTATAGTTTTTTGTTGTTTAATAATGATTATTCATCATTGTCTTTTAATATTCTACCATTCCTTTAAAGTTTAAACATAGAAGATTTTTTTGTAATAGCGATCATGGATACATGATCGCATCTTAATTTAAAATTATCTTATTGCAATATTATAAATATTTGTCATCCTAGGTTCAGTTTTTATAACTTCAAGAGAAAATTTTTTCATCTTCAAGAATTCTAACCTTTTAATTTTAATGGCCGTGATCAATTCTTTCTCAATTGTTCAATTTCTATCTTCAGTCAAAAAGTTTTTCTTTTTCGACCTAGGATGATAAATATTGAGAACATTGCAATTACATAATTTTAAATGACATATATGGTGTCCAATCGATGTAATAGCGATCATGGATACATTATCGCAACTTAATTTAAAATTATCTCACTCCAATATTCTAAATATTTGTCATCCTAGGTCGAAAAAGAAAAACTTTTTGGCTGAAAAACATGTAAATACCTGTAGATTCTTGTATTTGTAATTTTTTTGTAAATTGTTGTAGAAAATTAAAACTGCAATAAAATACAACAATGTACATAAAAATACTTTTATATATATATATATATATATATATATATATATAAAATTTTTAATGCAGATGCGATCATGTATGCATGATCGCATCTTAATTTAAAATTATCGCATTGCAATATTCTAAATATTTGTCATCCAAAAGTACAAAATTCGTCTCAATAATAGAACAAAGTTGTACTTTCCTGTAATTTCGGTTGTAATTTATTATATTTATTTATAGATTCCTGTAAAAATAGTTTTAGTTTTCTATAATTTTTTATAACAATTTTTCCACCAGGGAGTTTATTAAAAATTCATTTTTTTGGTCAAAGATTAATTATTAGTTGAAGGTTCATTTCTTCTGTTGAAAATTGGACTATTTTGTTAATAATTAGTTTTCTTTGTCTTGAAAATTAATTCGGTTTATTGAAAGTTTCACTATCGCATTTTTGGTTGAAGATTTACCTTCAGTGCGTTAAATTGACTGATTTAAAAAGTCACTTTTGGCTGATGTATCTATTGTCGAATCCGCATGATTTGATTCAGTCACTTTTGACTGATTCAAATCTAGAGTATAAGTTTTAGAATTTTATCTTCATCCGGTCCCGTGTGCCACTTTTTTTGAATGACGTAATCAGTAACTTTCACTATTTAAATCAGTCCTTTATTTTTTTAAGAATTTAAGAATTATTTAATTAAGAAATAAGTTTACTATTTTATCATAGCAGACAAATGAGTCACATCCCCATTGACTGAAGATCAGTCTTTTCGATTGATTGATTCAGTCACCAATATTGACTGATTCATCTGCTAAATTTCATCAAATTTTTTTCATTTTTTTTTTCATCTGAAAATTTTGAAATGACAAAAAGCTCTATCGAGCAAACAATAAAATTTTACAGCCCTTGGTGCGATTTTTCTCACTTCACAAGTTTTCTTTGAGTCCTCAGAGTGTTATCTTTCAAACATATACACAGTATACACAAACAGACTCTTGTTTGTGGGTAAAACTCGAAAACTTGAAAATTCTGCTGGTCGTGCTCCGGTTTCCCTGATTTCTGGGCTGATATTTGTCTGCCTGGTCGGATTGACTGGTGTCCTCGTTATATTTGCCCTCGAAAGCCGCAAAAATAATAGCGAAGCGTCAACCACCCGCTCGGAAAAATTTTGAGTGTCGGGTCCTTGAAGAGTCAAGAGTCAAAAGTCAAGAGTGTCTTTCAAGGGATTTTGCCGCCTGGATAGGGTTAACGTGTTGTGTGTATATTTTGGAAACTCTTAACTCTAAACTCTAAATCTAAAGTGAGTTTGAATGCACCCCCGCAGAGGACACTTGGGGGACTGACCACAGCCTCGAGTCTCGACAACTGGTCGTAATGAGGAAATTTCCCGCAGATTATCCCTTCAGACAAACACAAACAGATTTTCAGTACCGATGCCGTGAACACGTTCCAAAGTTATTAATTCGTCCCTAGACAGCACTATTGTGTTGTTTCTATACGTATTTATCATTTCAATATGTGTTTCCAAAGTCGACACCTGAAACTTCAAAATTACACTCTACAGTCTACATTTCAATCAGTTAAAACTGACTGATTAGAAAATCAGTTTTGACTGATTCAAATAATCTTTTTAAAATCAGTCAATTTGACTCACTGAAGAAGTCAGTCATTTTAAATTATCCAATCTGTTGAATTTTCATCTACCAAAGTCCGATTTTCAACTAAAAATGGAATAGTTAAATTTTCAATAAACCGAATTAATTTTCAAGACAAAAAAACTAATTTTCAACGAATCAGTTAAATTTTTAACCAAACAGATGAACCTTCAACTAAAATGATAAATCATTAACAAAAAGTATGAATTTATAAAAAAGCAGTTCAACTTGCAACGAATTTTTTACCAAAACAGATGATTTTTCAACCTAGAAGGTTTAACTAAAAAGAAATTAAAACCAAACAGATGAATTCTGAACTGAAATGATAAGTAATTAATGAAAAGAATGAATTTATAACAAAACAGCTCAAATTTCAATGAAAACTTAAAAAAAAATGATTTTTCTACCATCAAGATTAATTTTCTACCAAAAAGAATTTTCAAGAAATTACGTGGGTGTGGTGAGCCCACACTTGTAGTTATTTACTACAAGAAACTATCCACCTAGAAACACTACCCGAATCGGGTAGTGTCACGCCTACCCTGAAAGGGAAATGGCTTAATGGTATACGTGAATTTTCAACCAAAAATTTGAATTTTCAATTAAAAAAGATTAATTTTTGAACAAACAGAAGAATTTTAAACTTAAATGATAAATCATTAACCAAAATAATGAATTGCTACGAAAGCAGTTACCCTAGTTGAATTTAAAAAACCAAGTAGTTTAATTTGAAAAAAAAATTAATTTTCTGCCAAGAAGTTTTTTTTTTTTTTTATCAAAAAAGATGAATTTTCAAGAAATGACATGAATTTTAACGAAAAAATTGAATTTTCGACTGAAAAAAATTAATTTTTAACCAAACAGATGAATGACAGCTCGAATTTCGGGACAAGACATTTCGTTAAAAAAATTGATTTTCCGTCAAAAAGATTAATTTTATATCAAAAAAGGCTAACTTTCAACATAAAGAGAAATGAATCTTCAACCAAATGGTTGAATTTGCAACTAAAAAATCAATTTTCAACCAAAAAAGAAAAGGAATAGTTAAATTTCAAATTAACAAAATTAATTTTCAAGTAAAAAAAAAACTAATTTTCGACAAAATAGGTAAAATTTTAACAAAATAAATGAACCTTCAACTCAAATGATACGAATCCTTAACCAAAAAAAAAAAAAAAAAATTTCATAAAGTAAACAGATGAATTTTCAACTACAATGATAAATCATTAACAAAAAAAGCGTTTCCTACAAAGCACTTTAATTTCCAACCAAGAAGTATAATTTTTAACAAAAATAAATTTTCCGTCAAGAAGATTAATTTTCTACAAAAAAGAATGGATTTTCAAGAAATAACATGATTTTCAACCAAAAAGTTGAATTTTCAACTAAAAAAGATTAATTTTTAACAAAGCAGTTAAATTTTCAACGAATTAGTTTAATTTTTTTTAAATGAATTTTGCATGAATTTCAAACTTGAATGATGAATCATTGACCAAAATAATGAATTTTTAACAAGGCAGTTCAAATTTCAACCTACCCTAGTTGAATTTAAAAAAATGCAGTTTTCGCTAAAAAGATTAATTTTCTATCAAAAAAATGTATTTTCAACATAAAAAAAGATGAATCTTCAACCAAATAGTTGAATTTGCAACCACAAAATCAATTTTCAACCAAAAACGGAATAGTTGAATTATAAATTAACCAAATTAATTTTCAAGACAAAAACAACTAATTTTCAACAAAATAGGTAAAATTTTAACAAAATAAATGAATCTTCAATTCAAATAATACGAATCTTTAACCAAAAAGAAAAAAGAATTTTTAATAAAGTAAACAGATGTATTTTCAACTAAAATGATAAATCATTGTCAAAAAAAGCGTTTCCTACAAAGCACTTTAATTTTCAACCAAGTAGTATAATTTTAAACAAAAATAAATTTTCCGTCAAGAAGATTAATTTTCTATAAAAAAGAAAGGAATTTCAAAAAATTACATGAATTTGACACCAAAAAGTAGAATTTGCAACTAAAAAAGATTAATTTTCAACCAAACATATGAATTTCCAACTTAAAAGATGAATCATTAACCAAAATAATAATTTCTTATGGAAGCAGTTAAACTTTCAACGGAAAAATGAATTTTTCGCAAAAAAGATTAATTTCCTACCAGAAAAATAAATTTTCAACTTAAAAAATGATAAATATTCAACCACATAGTTGAATTTGTAGCTAAAGAAATCAATTTTCCACCAAAAAAAAAAGGAATCGTTAAATTTTAAATTAATACAATTAATTTTTAAGACAAAAAAAAACTCATTTCCAAAAAGATAGGTAATATTTTAACAAAATAAATAAACCATTAACTTAAATTATATGAATCTTTAACAAAAAGATGAGTTTTAAACATAATAGTTAAATTTTTAAGCAAACAGATAAATTCCCAACTTAAATGATGAATCATTAACCAAAATCATAAGTTTTTATCAAAACAGTTCAAATTTTAATCGAACCTAGTTTAATTTAAAAAAAAATTAATTTTCCGCCAAAAATATTGATTTGCTACCAAAAAAAAACGAACTTTCAACGTGAGGAAACATGAATCTTTATACAAATAGTTAAATTTGCAACTAAAAAAAAATTCAACCAAATTTTCAACTAAAGTGATAAATCATTAAGTTTTTAACAAATTTGAATTTAATGTATAGAATTCCTAATAATAAAACAAGAAAATTTGAATTTTTAACAACACAGTTTAACTTTCAACCAAGTAGTTTAATTTTTTTTAATTAATTTTCTGCCAAGAAGATTAAATTTTTACTAATAAGAACGAATTTTCAACAAGAAAATTAATTTTTAACCACAAAAAAGGTTGAATTGAAACTAAAAAATAATTATATAAAAAAAATTAATTTTAACCAGAATAGTTAAATATTCAACGAAACAGATAAATTCTTAACTGAAATGATAAATAATTGATGAAAAGAATTAATTTATAACAAAACGGTTCAAATTTCAATGAAGAATTAAAAAAAAAATGATTTTTCTGCCATGAAGATTAATTTTCTACCAAAAACGAAATTACGTGAATTTTCAACCAAAAATTTGAATTTTTCATTAAAAAAGATTAATTTTTAACTAAACAGAACAATTTTAAACTTAAATGATGAATCATTAACCAAAACAATGAATTTTTATGAAAGAAGTTCAACTTTTAACCTACCCTAGTTGAATCTAAAAACCCAAGTAGTTTAATTTGAAAAAAATGAATTTCCTACCAGAAAATTAAATTTTCAACTTGAAAAAAAAGATGAATTCAATTTCAATTTTCAACCTACCCTAGTTGAAAAAAAAATTTCAGCCAAAGAAATTAATTTCCTACCAAAAAAATGTATTTTCAACGTAAAAAAAGATGAATCTTCAACCAAACAGTTGAATTTGCAACTAAAGAATCAATTTTCAACCAAAAAAGGAATAGTTGAATTAAAAATTAACCAAATTAATTGTCAAGCCAAACAAACTAATTTTCAACAAAATAGGGAAAATTTTAACAAAATAAATGAACCCTCAACTCAAATGATATGAATCTTTGACCAAAAAAAAATCAGTTTTAAACAGAATAGATAAATTTTGAAGTAGTTCAAATTTTTAAATGAATTTTCTGTCAATAACATTAATTTTCTATCAAAAAAGGTGAATTTTCAACCAAAAAGTTGAATTTTCAATTAAAAAATATTAATTTTTAACAGAGCAGTTCAATTTTCAACCAATTAGTTTATTTTTTTTTATATGAATTTTGTATGAATTTCAGACTTAAATGATGAATTATTGACCAAAATTCAATATGAGTTTCAAAAGTCGACACCTGAAACTTCAAAATTACACTCTACATTTCAATCAGTCAAAAGTGACTTTTTCAGCAACAAAATTTTTGAATTTTCAACCACGAAGATTCATTTTTAACCAAAAAAAGTTGAACTTTAAACTAAAAAAAAAAGGAAAAATATTAATTGTCAACAAATTAGTTAAGTTTGCAACCAAACAGATAGACAGATTTTGAATTAACAAAATTAATTGTCAAGCCAAACAAACTAATTTTCAACAAAACAGGTAAAATTAAAATAATAAATAAATGAACCTTCAACTCAAATGATATGAATCTTTGACCAAAAAAATCAGTTTTAAAAACAATAGTTAAATTTTCAAGCAAGCAGATGAATTTTCAAATAAAATGATAAATAATTATCAAACTAGCTGTGAATTCGATCTCGAGTGTTTCCACTTTTTATTTATAATTATATGGTGCTCATTTCACGAGCACTTTGCTTCCCGTTAGCAAATCTATTTGCTTCCTCATAGAGAAATTAGTTATTTTTTTGAATAATAGACAAAGCAGTCTTCATTTTGATCAATTTAAAAATAGAAATTCACAAAAAATGCAAAACTACAAAATAATACAAAAAAATTTGTTAACACAAAGCCAAATCAGACAAATCAAATTTTGTATTCTAAATGATAATTTTTCGAGCTGGAAAAGGTAAGGGAAAAGTTCTGTCGCACACTATCCCTTTCCCAGCTTTATGATTTTTTTTACAAAAATTGTCAGAATTACTCTATTTGAGAATTTATGATCAAAAAGTCTTTTCTATTCATGCTTCAACTTTGAATTATGACGATGGAAAAAGTTTTTCTGTTTGCAACAGATGATTCAAATATTATAAATGAGCATAACTTAGTGTTGCATTCGAGCCGAGAAAATCGGTTACCTCGCTCGACTTCACTCGGTTCCCAAAAGGTTTTCCGATATGTCCTACTCGGTGAATCATTTGTTTTGATCGTGTCGGATCGTCTCGTCATTCCGAGCGAGAAGTTGTCTACTTATTTTGAATTTTGACGTTTTAAATGTCAAATATTTAAAAAATAATACAAAATGGATCAAAATTTAAATTCCGAAGAGGACACTAGAAACAATTTATCCCACCAGGACTCTACAATCAAGTACAATATAATTATATAAATTATATGTTTTAAATTTTACAAGGTCTTATTTTTATTAACCACCAAATTTATTTGAATGTTTATAATTTGTGTACAACGTCCTGCGTTTGTATTAACGCTTACATTTATTTAAATGTTTTTAATTTATAAATACATAGTATTCAAGTTGGGGATCCGACCTCTTTTAAATGTAAAAAACGGAAGAGTGGTGGAAAATCCTTAGAAGAGTCCTTGAAATATGCCATTCAAGATGGGTGCAAGATTGGCACATGCAAATTATGTCAAGAGAATGAGGCAAATAAGCCTGTTGTTATCAGAATGAAAGACTCAAATACTTCTGGTTTGAAGCGCCATCTCCGAAATAATCACCCAAAAGAATTCGAAGAGACTTATCCTTCGCAAAAAACACCAATTCAAGTATTTCTTATATATTATACAAAATAATTTATGGGAGAAGATTATATATTGAACACTGCAAAATTTTATTGCACTGAGTATACATTTTTTTTAATATTAAAAAAAAAGGGAGTCGTGGCCACCTGAGGCACCAGTCGTGGTCATAACTTATTATCGTCGAAATGAACGGTTCTGGCATTTCTGAAGCGAATAAGTAATCAAAATCATTCCTTAAATGATAAATTATTTATCTGAGCCAAAATTGTTATTTTTTAAGAAAGATGACATATTTTGGTCACCGCTGGTACCACCGCCACGACTGACTGGGGCAGTAACCCTAAATGTTCTTTCAACTACCTTAAATTTATTTAATTATTTAAAATAAGGTCTAAAAGATACAACCATTTTCAGTTGAGGAAGCTTCTACAAAAAAAAATATTGTTTTTTATTAAACTTAGGTAAAATCGTATTCATTTGAAACATGATCTGATAAGCAATTTAGAAATTTATTTATTTATTTCGAATTTTTAGTTTTCAAAAAAGTTAAAATTTTGGAAAATGCATACGGTACTTTCTTTAGAATTCTTTAGTCTTTATTATTCTTCTACTATATATACTTTCTTTCGAATTTTAGACCTTCGATCAAGGTATTTTCAATAAGAAGGTGGTTGACTGGGTGACGAGGAAGTATTTGCCTTATTCCTTTTTCGAAGATGATATGACTCAAGATATATTTCATTATTTGAAACCAGAAGTTAAACTTCCATTGCGAAATTATCTAAAGTCGGAAGTGGAACTTCGGTTTATAGAGAAACAAGCAGTTCTTATGAAAATCTTGTTGATGAATCCTTCCAAAATATCCTTCACGATCGATGGTTGGTCTTCAATTGCCCATCGCTCCTATTATGGAATTACAGGGCACTTCATCAGTGATGATTGGGTTTTACACTCCTTTGTCATCGATTTCGTAGCTTCCAATGGACGTCATACTGGTCGCGATATCTCTGAAGTTTTTTACAGCACTCTTAAAAAATATAAAATAGAAGATAAACTACAGGGCATAACTGTGGACAATGCTTCCGCTAATACAAAGTTCATGGAAGAACTATCTAAGACAATGCTTAATTTTGATGCCGAAGATCAACATTATCGTTGCATTGCTTACATTTTGAATCTGGGTGCCCAAGCAATGTTGACTATACTGCGGATAGATGACATCAAGGAAACTAATGAGAATGCTTTGAGTAGTGAAGATGAAGACCAGCTTGAAGGAGATTATGGAGATAGTGAAGATGAAAATGATAGCAGCGAGAGTGAATTCTATTCTGAGGAAAAAGGAAAAACTTCTTCACTTTCTAAGCTGAGAACTTTATTCAGTTTACTGAAGAATTCCGAGCAGTGGCGAAATAAATTAATTATTTGCTGTACCATCTGCAACGTCAAGATGATGTCTCCTAACATTGATGTTTCGACCAGATGGAATTCGACATTCGCAATGCTAATGTTAGCATTTGGAATGAAAGCAGCATTAATCATGCTCTGCCAAAACAACATGGAATTAAAACATTTGCTTATAACTGCCTATGAATGGTGTGTTTTGGAAGAAGCAACCAAATACTTGCAACATTTCAAAGTTTTATCAGACAGGCTCAGTGGAGAAAAGTATGTTACTTTGCCTTCAGTAATCGTTGGTTTCAATCTGCTCACAGATAAACTTGAAAAGGCAAAGAACGATCTGATTTTAAAACATAAAAGGACCCCAGTCGAGGAAAATATTTTGGATGCCCTTGAAGCAGCTGTCGAAAAACTTCTCAAGCACTATAGAAAGTGCCACTGGGTTTACTGCGCTATTTTAATGTTGGATCCTAGGCATAAGAGAGAGACATTTGAACTAACTGCATGGGGAAAGGAAATGGCAAAAGAATCTGTCGAGAAATTTGAAGATATCTATAAAACTCAGTATTACAAACCACAGGTACTGTTCCAAAGTTGTAGTAAAACTTTTTTTATTAAAATAAAAAGACTTAAATTTCTCATATCTAAAAATTAAAATTGGTAGATATTCTAGAAAAATTAAGAACAACAACAGTAAAAAATTTACATCTTCAATATATTCAATTTACTTAAAATATACATGAATTAAAGTGAGATTATGTCTAGCTTAATAATTATTAATGTTTTAAAAATTAAAAATTTTGAAAATCGCTTTTATAGTGCATGTCTATATTTATTATAATAATCATCATTAATGATAGATTGCTCTTGATTCGGAAAGTAAAATCTTGAAAACTACTGTGAAAGACAAAAATAACGACAAACTTGATGTGGACGTCTTATACGAATCGGATTCCGACCCAGAAGAAAGTCAGAACTCATCAGCTCCTAAAACATCAACGGGTTCAACGGATTGGAGATGGGAACTCGATCTTTACTTGTCCCAAAAACGCGCTGGAAAACACACAGATGTGCTAAAGTGGTGGGAAAAGCACGAAAAACTCTTCCCGAATCTGGCTAGAATGGCACGAGATTTTTTGTGTACTCCTGCTACTTCAGTCCCATCAGAGCGACTATTCTCTCGAAGCTCTCTAGTTGTGCGAAAGCACAGAAATAGACTAGCTGATAAATCTATTACCCATTTAATGTGCCTTAACTCCTGGAATGCGTGTTCTTTGACTTCAATGATTGATTCGACGTTGCAGGAAATCAATAATTTAATTTAAATTCCTAATACTTATTAGGAAAGTTGACAATAAAAGCTTTTACTTTGGAAGATGTATTGAATCTTATTTACATTTTTTTCAGCCACATATTTCTTAGAAAGCAACTATCGTATATTCAGGAACATTAAATTAATGTTTAAATCTATTTAAATAATTTGTGATGATTGTTAATTTTTTAGCATGATCATTATTGAAAATATATGGCAGTATCTAAACTTTTTATAAAATTTATATTTTATGTCCTTTGAAGTGCGCTGGGCAGATTTTCAATCATTCATATTTATGTTAATTTATTGATTATAAGTATTAAATGGCACATAGATTGCACATATTGAAACATTTCTTTCAAAAACTTTTGTTTAAACCTAGAAAAGATCGAGTAGTATAAAAACAGTGTTGATAAAGCAAAGTGATTTTTCTATTGTCATTTTATATTTTTTTATCCTTCATGATATAATTCATTTCTTATAATTTTATATTTCAAATTGTCGCTGCACGCAGATAATAATCAAAGTGGTTCCGTTGAGAAAAATGTATATTTTCTATAAAGATAACCACATTTACTTTCATTGATAATAAGTAGGATAAAAAAAACTAGTTTTTTTGACAAGTGTCAAATGTACTCGACATCGCTCGGTTGAACTGATACTCTCGTGGAAACGGGACGAGCCGATACGATAATTTTGACAATTGAACGAGATTTTTTCTCGTTTAGTATGTTTCTCGTCAAATATCGCTCGAATGAAACACTAGCATAACTTCCTTAATCTTGAATAAAGTGTATTGATATTATAGATCAATCGATTTGTCTCGAATCAAGGAATCTTTTCCATTCTTGCATCAACTTTGAATTATGTTAAAAAAAAAAGTTTTACTATAAAAAACCGTATTTTCAAATATTATGCTTTACCATAGCTTCCTTACTCTTCAATAAAATTGATTAATATTATAGGTCAATCGATTCAACTCTAATCAACACATCTTTCCTGTTCTTGCATCAACTTTGAATTATGTTAATGAAAAAATGTATACTATAAAAAACCGATTTTCAAAATATATAAATTACCATAACTTCCATACTCTTTAATAAAATGTATTATTATTGTAGGTCAATCAATTTGTCTCGAACAAAGGAATCTTTTATATTGTTGCATCAACTTTGAATTATGTTGAAGAAAAAAGTTTTACTATAAAAAACCGTATTTTCAAATATTATGCTTTACCATAGCTTCCTTACTCTTCAATAAAATTGATTAATATTATAGGTCAATCGATTCAACTCGAATCAACACATCTTTCCTGTTCTTGCATCAACTTTGAATTATGTCGATGAAAAAAGTTTTTCTGTTTGAAACAGATGATTCAAATATTATAAATGAGCATGACTTCCGTAATCTTCAATAAAGTGTATTAATATTATAGATCAATCGATTTGCCTCGAATCAAGGAATCTTTGACATTCTTGCATCAACTTTGAATTATGTTGAAGAAAAAAGTTTTACTATAAAAAACCGTATTTTCAAATATTATGCATTACCATAGCTTCCTTGCTCTTCAATAAAATGTATTGATATTAGAGGTCAATCGATTCATCTTGAATCAACACAACTTTTCTGTTATTGCGTCAACTTTAAATTATGAGATTGAGAACATTTTTACTATAAAAATCGATTTTTAAAATATATAAATTACCACAACTTCCCTAATCTTCAATAAAATGTATTAATATTATAGGTCAATGGATTCTTCTCGAATCATAGAATCTTTTATATTCTTGCATCAACTTTGAATTATGCTAATGAAAAAAGTTTTACCATAAAAAACCGATTTTTAAAATATTATTGAGTGCTAAAAAAAATGCAATAAATATTTTCAGAAATCCTTCGGTCAGTTTCAAGATATTAGTGAGGGAAATAAGCCCTCCAAATTTCATCACTTTATCTGCAACCTTTTTCTAGTTATCGTCTTCACAAAAAAGTGTGACATTCACACATCGACACACAATTCTACACACACACACACATCCACACACTAACAGCCGGTCAATTGCTTAGAACATTGTATTAGACATTTTGAAATTGGGGAAGGTTTGATTAAATGAATATAAAATTTTTGGAAAATGTTATATTCATCTGATTAAACCTTCCCCAATTTAAAAATGTCCAATACAATGTTTTACGGAATTGTCCGCCTGTGTGTGTGTGTGTGTGGACGAGTGTGTGGTGTGGATGTGTGTATGTCACACTTTTTTGTGAACACGATAACTATAAAAATGTTGCAGATAAAGTGATGAAATTTGGAGGACTTATTTTCCTCACTAATATCTTGAAACTGACCGACGGATTTCTAAAAATATTTATTGCATTTTTTTTAGCACTCAATAATATTTTAAAAATCGGTTTTTTATGATAAAACTTTTTTCATTAGCATAATTCAAAGTTGATGCAAGAATATAAAAGATTACTTGGTTCGAGAAGAATCGATTGACCTATAATATTAAAACATTTTATTAAAGAGTAGGGAAGTTATGGTAATCTATATATTTTTAAAATCGATTTTTTATAGTAATACTTTTTTCATTGACATAATTGAAAGTTGATGCAAGAACAGAAAAGATGTGTTGATTCGAGTCGAATCGGTTGACCTATAATATTAATACAGTTTATTGAAGAGTAAGGAAGCTATCGTAATTCATAATATTTGAAAATACGATTTTTTATAGTAAAACTTTTTTTTTCAACATAATTCAAAGTTGATGCAAGAATATAAAAGATGCCTTGGTTCGAGACGAATCGATTGACCTACAATATTATCACATCTTATTAAAGAGTGGGGAAGTTATGGTAATTTATATATTTTAAAAATCGGTTTTTATAGTAAAAATTTTCTCATTCTCATAATTTAAAGTTGACGCAAGAACAGAAAAGTTGTGTTGATTCAAGCCGAATCGATTGATCTATAATATTAATACATTTTATTGAAGAGTAAGGAAGCTATGGTAATGCATAATATTTGAAAATCGGATGTTTATAGTAAAACTTTTTTCATTAACATAATTCAAAGTTGATGCAACGACAGAAAAGATGTGTTGATTCGAGACGAATCGATTGATCTATAATATTAATACACTTTATTGAACATTAAGGAAGTTATGCTCATTTATAATATATGAATCATCTGTTTCAAACAGAAAAACTTTTTTCATCGACATAATTCAAAGTTGACGCATAAATAAAAAAGACCTTTTGATCATAAATTTTCAAATAGAGTAATTCTGACAATTTTTGTAAAGAAATCATAAAGCTGGGAAAGGGATAGTGTGCGAAAGAACTTTTCCCTTCCCTTTTCCAGCTCGAGAAATTATCATTTAGAATACAAAATTTGATTTGTCTGATTTGGCTTTGTGTTAAAAAATTTTTTTGTATTATTTTGTAGTTTTGCATTTTTTGTAAATTTCTATTTTTAAATTAATCAAAATGAAGACTGCTTGGTCTATTATTCAAAAAAATAACTAATGCTTCCTCTATGAGGAAGCAAAAGAATGAATTTTTAACTAGGTAGTTCAATTTTCAACCTACCCTAGTTGAAATTAAAAAAACTAGCTGTGAATTCGATCTCGAATGTTTCCACTTTGTTTGTATTTATAATTATATGGTGCTCATTTCACGAGCACTTTGCTTCCCGTTAGCAAATGTATTTGCTTCCTCATAGAGGAAGCATTAGTTATTTTTTCCAATAATAGACAAACTAATGTCTTCATTTTGATCAATTTGAAAATAGAAATAAAAAAAAAATACAAAATTACAAAATAATACAAACAATTTTTGAAATACAAAGACAAATCAAATTTTGAATTTGAAATTATAATTTTTCGAGCTGGAAAAGGGAAGGGAAAAGCTCTGTCGCACCCTATCCCTTTGCCAGCTTTATGATTTAAAAAAAAATTGTCAGAATTATTTTATTTGAAAATTTATGATCAAAAAATCTTTTCTATTCATGCGTCGTCAACTTTGAATTATGTGGATGAAAAAAGTTTTTCTGTTAGAAACAGATGATTCATATATTATAAATGAACATAACTTCCTTAATCTTCAATAAAGTGTATTAATATTATAGATAAATCGATTTTTTTGAATCAAAGAATCTTTTCCGTTCTTGCATCAATTGTAAATTATGTTCGTGAAAAATTTTTACTATAAAAAACCGTGTTTTTAAATATTATGCATTACCATAGCTTCCTTACTATTTTCAATAAAATGTATCAATATCATAGATCAATCGATTCGTCTTGAACCAACACAACTTTTCTATTCTCGCATCAACTTTAAATTATGAGAATGAGAACATTTTTAATATAAAAATCGATTTTAAAAATATATAAATTACCATAACTTCCTCACTCTTTGATAAAATGTAATAATATTGTAGGTCAATCGATTCGTCTCGAACCAAGGAATCTTTTATATTCTTGCATCAACTTTGAATTATGTTGAAGAAACAAGTTTTTCTATAAAAAACCGTGTTTTCAAATATTATTCATTACCATAGCTTCCTTACTCGTCAATAAAATCTATCAATATTATAGGTCAATCGATTCGCCTCGAATCCACACATCTTTTCTGTTCTTGCATCAACTTTAAATTATGAGAATGAGAACATTTTTACTATAAAAATCGATTTAAAAAAATATATAAATTACCATAACTTCCCTACTCTTTGATAAAATGTACTATAATTGTAGGTCAATCGATTCGTATCGAACCAAGGAATCTTTAATATTCTTGCATCAACTTTGAACTATATTGAAGAAAAAAGTTTTACTATAAAAAACCGTTTTTTCAAATATTATGAATTACCATAGCTTGCTTACTCTTCAAAAAAATTTAATTATATTATAGGTCAATCCATTCGACTCGAATGAACACATCTTTTCTGTCGTTGCATCAACTTTGAATTATGTTAATGAAAAAAGTTTTACTATGAAAAACCGATTTTCAAAATATATAAATTACCATAACTTCCCTACTCTTTGATAAAATGTATTAATATTATAGGTCAATCGATTGGCCTCGAACTAAGGAATCTTTTATCTTCTTGCATCAACTTTGAATTATGCTAATGAAAAAAGTTTTACTGTAAAAAACCGTTTTTTAAAATATTGTTGAGTGCTAAAAAAAATGCAATAAATTTTTTTTAGAAATTCTTCGGTCAGTTTCAAGATATTAGTGAGAAAAATCAGCCCTCCAAATTTCATCTATTTATCTGCAACGCACATCCAGACAATTGCTTAGAACATTGTATTAGACATTTTTAAATGGAGGAAGGTTTAATTAAATGAATTAAAAATTTTTGGAAAATGTTACCATTACAAAGCTTCCTCTATGAGGAAGCAAAAATTCAAGCAAATTTAAGCTATTTTGAAAAAATGGTAAATTTTGAATTTCAAGAGAATAAGATATACACAGAGCAGATTATAAAGTAAGTTTTTTCTAATGTGACAATTTAATCCATTTTAAAGTAGCCCCTCGACTTGTAAGAAACTTCTCACGCTTCAGGTTGCCGCGATGAAACGAATTAGGAATACTTAGGATTAAAAACGGTCATAAATTTCTCTTCTAACTAGATTCCGATTCGTATTAAACACGGCGTTCAACAAAAACGTCTAGTCGTTTAGTGACATCAAGTAATATTGAGTCGAACTAATAAGGGTGCCACCCTGTTTCAATCTTGCTTACGAAAAAAAAAAAATTATACGGAGTCAATTGCCCTACTGGCCTACTAGGTGGTATATGTGTTTTTTGTAAATGCGGTTAGCCACTTACGACCCCTCGGATCCTGAGGGACTAATTTACTACCCACTTTTCCCCAATGCCCTTTTCGCCGCCTTTTAAGTTTCATTTCAAGTTTAATGTAGTTATGGACGATTTACAAATTATCGACTAACGGATCATTTAGGACATTTAGGATTGACTAGAAATTGGAGAAGTATCGTTTTTTTTTAATTTTCAAGTGGATCTAAATTACCCTGAGTAAAAAAAAAGTTTCATTGAGATCCCACTGGACTCCGGCTAAAAGCTGTGGGGGCTGTGCATAATTTGCGTAAACTTTTTTTTCTGAAATCCGTAACTTTAGACCCCCCCCTCCCCCCATCATATGTAATTTTTGCGGACTAAATTTTTTTCGCGGAAAATCTTACTGTTTCTTATGGATTAACAAAGTAGTTCCACTTTCAACCAAGTAGTTGAACTTTTAAACAAAAAAGATGAATTTTTGACAAAAAATATAATAGCTGGTAATAGTTGATATTTTAACCAAGGAAAGGTTTTCATTTTAAATGAAAAACGGTTCAATTGTACCAAAAAAGACGAATTTTCAACAAAATATTTGAATTCTCAAACAAAACAGATTTATTTTCAACCAAACAATTGCATTTTCAACTAAAAAAACATTTTAAAAAATTTTTAATCGATAATGTTGAATTTTTAAGCCAAAAAGACGAGATTTCTACAGAACAGTTAAAGTTTCAATTAAATAGTTAAATTTTCAACTAAAAGAGATCATTTTTGGACCAAAAATGAAATTGTTATAATTTCAATTGAAAAATTACTTTTTAACTAAAAAAACCAATTTTTAACAAACTAGTTAAATTTTTAACCAAAGAAATGAATTTTCAACTAAAATGATGAATTCACAACCAAGAAAAATAAATTTTTAACAAATTAGTTCAACATTCAACCAAGCAGTTGAATTTTCAACCCAAAAAGATTAAATTTCAGCCAAAAATGAAATAGTCTAATTTTCAGTTAAATAAATTAACTTTCAACAAGAAAAAACCGAATTTTCAAACAAATAATCAAATTTTCAATCAAAGAGACAAATTTTTTACTAAAATTATGAATCAACCAAAAAAATGCCTTTTTAAATAAAAATTTTTTAAAATTAAAAAAAAAAAACTTTCAACACGCAGTTTAATTTAAAAAAAAAAAAATAATGATAAATTCTAAACGATAAATGTAATAGTTGATACTTCAAAAAAAATTTTAATTTTAAATGAAAAATAGTTGAGTCCTCAACCAAAACAGTTGCATTAAAAAAAATTTACATAAAGAGATGAATTTTCAATAAAAGTGTTGAATTTTCAACAACGAAAAATTTTTCAGTCAAGAAAGAAGAAAAGTTCTTGCATTTTCAGCAAAACAGTTGACTATTCAATCCGAAAATAGCAATTCTCAACCAAATAGTTGGAATTTCAACTCAAAAAGATCCATTTTTAACAAAAAAAGAAATAGTTTAATTTTCAGTTAAATAAATTAACTTTCAAAAAGAAAAAACCGAATTTTCAAACAAATAGTTGAATTTTCAACCAGATACGAATTTTAAACTTTAAATGATGAACTTTCAAAAGATGAATTAATTTTCTAATAAAAAAACAAATTCATAAATTTAAAAAAATGTAAAAAACTTCAAAAAATTATAATAAATTTAAAAATTTCAATAAATTACATAAATTGTTAACCAAATAGAATTTTTGAATCACAAAAGATCAATTTTTAACCAAAAATGCAATAGTAAAAAAAAAATTCTACAAAACAGTGGAATTTTCTGCAAAAAAGTATAATTTTGTACTAACTTGCTGAATTTCCCAATCAATAAGACGAGTTTTCTACAAAACAGTTGAATTTTCAATCAAGTTGATACATTTTCAGTTTGAAAAATTAATTTTGAACCAAACAGTTAAATTTTCAATAAATTATTTGAATTTTCAACCTAAAAATATGAATTTTCAACCAAAAATGTAATAGTCAATATTTTAATTAGAAAATATTTTTATTTTAAATCAAAATCATTTGAATTTAACAACAACAAAAAAACAAATTTTTTACATACAAACTTGAGTCCTCAACTTGAATAGATTAATTTTTCTCCAAAGAGTTGAATTTTCAACCAAGAAGATTAATTAAAAAAAAAAAAAAAAAAAATTTCAACAAATTACATACATTTTTAATCAAATATTTGAATTTTTATACTAAAAAAGATCAGTTTTAAACCAAAAATTGAATAGTTAAATTTTCAGTTAAAGAACTCAATTTTTAACCAAATATGAAACGATTTTTCAACACAAAATAGTTAAATTTTCAAAGAAATAGATGAATCATTAACTAAAAAAATGAATAAATTGTCAAGGAAGAATCTGAAAGATTTTAGGGCAATTTTTTTAATTTAATAGAATTGTTAAAAAAATCAGGAAAAACTTGAATAATTTTTAAAGATTAGAAGGTTTAGAAGGCCTGAAAAGATTAAAAATAGAATTTTCTTAAGATTCGTGTTAAAATTTTAAATGATTTTTTATTTTGGAAACTTAGCTTTAAGATGAAATTAAAAAAGGTTTTTAAACATTTCAAATAATTTCCTAAAATTTCAAAAAAGAGTAGAAGATTTTAAAGCAAAATGTCTCGATTTGGTAAAATTAAAAAATAAACAAAATAAATCGAGTGAATTCAAAAAATATTCAGAAGAATTAAAGAGATTCAAAAAGAATTTTAAACTTTAAAAGATTTTCAGAAATTTAGATTTTTAAAGATTCAAAAAAAAAGACTTTAGAAGCTTCAAAAGAATTTCTTAAAATTCCTGGGAAAATTCAGAAGGAAATTGTTTACATTTTGAATGATTTTTCAATATTTTAAGAAAAATTCGAGTCAGTTAAAAACATTTTTAGGAATTTAAGACGTTTTAAATAGATTAAAAATATTTAAAAACTTGGAAACATTTCCGAAAATTTATCAAATATTTCTTGATTTCTTCCAAACTTCTAAAATTCCTAAACATCTTTTAAAAAGACTCGAATTTTTCCTAATATTTTGTAAAACCCTACAAAATAAAAAAATGCCTTTAAAATCTTCTAAATTCTTTTTTGACACATCTGAAATATCCGAAAACTTTTTTTAATTTTCTCAAGAATCTTATCAAAATCATATTTAGATAAATTTCAAATCCAACTGATATAATACTTATTTTCTTGTTTTTAATTCTCAGAATTTAATTTCAGCTCGAATTTAAGTGTTCAAAAACTTTCAACAAATAGTTATTTGAAATTTTTATATCGTGTTTTTATTAATATCATTTTGTATTTTTTATGTTATTGAAAAAAAGTTTTAAATTTTCGAATTTCAATTGGTACTTTAAGTAACTTCAATATTTGTATGTCTAAACAAAATGTTGAAAAAGCATTCAGTATTACATCAAAATATTATTTATTTCTAGACAAAACTTCATCTTAAAAAACCTTTTTTTTTATTTAGAAAACGTCTTTTATATTTTTGAAGATAATACAAAAAATTTTACGTAACGGCGATGAGGGAAGGGGTCCAAAATAAATATTAGTCCGGACGCCATACCCACTTCTGTCGGATTCGCGTTTGACATGCAGTATTGTTAATGATTCTTGTTCAGACTGATCTCCTGATTCCGAATCTGCGCGATCCCCCTCTGTCATTATTGGCGTTCTCGAGATATAAGCGATTAATTAAATTTTCATAATCAATTAATTATTACATTACCGTTGAATATTTAAAAAAATTTTCTTCTGCATTTTTGTAGAGGAAAAGGAGAGGAATAAAAGTTCTCCTGATGCTTATTCGATGAGATCAAATTTTTTGCAAAAAAAAGCGCTAATAGGTAAAAATAGGTAAAAAAACAATGATGCCTAATTATATGAAAATAACTCATTTTTCATCTACTTTATACGAAAATATATTTATTAGGGAGCACAGAACGCTTTTGTGTTAAACGTTTCATAATCAAACCAATTCCTTCCGACATACAGGACTATTAATTAAAAGCCGTTTCTCGATCGTAAATTAAAACCCGTCTATCTTTAAAATTATTAACTTTAGAGAGATAGCGCCCATTATGAAAATTGTTCGTTTTAACTCATATTTTCGATCCTACCTTTTTTCAAATAAAACAATATTACTCAGCACAGAAAGGAGATTAGTTTTTGTCCATTATTGTGCCTATTAGCGCTTTTTTTTGAAAAAACTATTGATCTCATCGAATAAGCATCAGGAGAACTTTTATTCCTCTCCTTTTCATCTACAAAAATGCAGAAGAAAATTTTTAAAAATATTGAACGGTAATGTAATAGTTGATTGATTATGAAAATTTAATCACGCAGATTCGGAATCAGGAGATCAGTCTGAACATGAATCATTAACAATACTGCATGTCAAACGCGAATCCGACAGAAGTGGGTATGGCGTCCGGACTATATGACGGTGTGAACTAAATATATATATTTTTTAATGGATTAATTTTTTTGTGGATTTGTACGCATTTCCGGGCGTTATGCATAAAAATTGGAAAACAAAATTTTCCATTGCATTTTTGGACCACCCTAAGAAACACCCTGCTGTGAGCCCACATGTGCCACGCTGTCTATTATATACGTTGTTTTACGCTTCAACTTCTCACGAAAATGATCCTGACGGAGTGGCAGTAATCCAAAAGGTTGACGGCTCAAATTTTTTTTGCCGGGATTTTAAATGTCATTTTTCAACACTTTAAAAGTGTCAGCGATTTCTCAATTTTGGACTGAGGAAGCTGTACTACTGAGAATTGCGGTTACTTTTGATTGATTCTCGACATGTGTCTTTCCTTTAGCCAATCAATATTAAGGTCCTTTCCTAATTAATCGTAGTGTTTAAAAAACAATCCCCTCGAGTATGACTAATAAGGTGTCCTAAACAAACACAATGTTTTTTTTTTGATGCCGCATCCCCTAATTTGGTGAAAAAATAAGTGCATATTTTTCTTTCCTTTTTAAAATAATTTTGAAACCTGGTCCTGGGAACTTTCAACTATCCCAAAATGATTAGAATGATTAATTATTGTTAATTTTGGTAAATATGATAATTGTTTGCCAGTGAATACATTGAACTCATGGTACCATACACATTTTTTATTCATTTAAATTTTTAAAATTTTAAATTTATGTATTAAATGGTTTGAAATCTTTTCACGTTTTAAATTATTTTGGAATCTTTTCAAAACTTCTAAATATATTTGAAACTTGCTTGATTATTTTCCAAATTAATAATTGTTCAATTGTAATTTATTAATCAACAAATTTTATTAATAATGAAATAATTAATTTTTCAAAATAAAAAAGCTTTTAAAATTTTCCCAGCAAACATAAGAATTTTCTTAAAACCCTTCAAAGATCCTTGAAAAGCTTCAAAATTTTATTTCGAAACCTTCAGAAATCTAAATTTATTTCTTTAATTTTTTAAATATTTTCCAGTTTTTAAATTTATCTTTTTTTAGTTTTAGATTGAACTATTTGGTTGAATATTCATCTTTGTTATTCGAAAATTCAAATAGCTTTTTGAAATTTAATTATTTTGTTGAAAATTCGTCTCATTTTTGGGGAGGAAAATTAATTTTTTTTAACTAAAAATTTTACCATTCCATTTTTGGTTGGAACTTTATCTTTTTTCTTTGAAAATTCAACTATTTGATTAAAAATGCATACTTTCTAGTTGAAAATTCAAGTACTTGATTGCAAGTTTAAATATTTCGTTGAAAATTCGTCTCATTTTTTGATAAAAATTCATCTTTTTCAGTTGAAAATTCAAATGCCTAATTGAAATTGAACTAATTTCATGAAAATTCGTTTTATTTTTGGTGCTGAAAATAATTCATCATTGTTAAAAAATCAACTTTTTGGTTCAAAATTCACCTTTTTTTTTATTTCTGAACTCTTTTCTTGAAAATTATTATATTTTTAAATACATAATTTTAGTAGAAAATTCAACGATTTGTTTGGAAAATAAACTATTTTGTTGAAAATTCGTTATATTTTTGGGGTTGAAAACTATTTTTTTTTAACTGAAAATTTAACGATTCCATTTTGGTTAAAAATTGATCTTTTTTTAGTTTAAAATTCAACTATTTTGTTGAAAATTCGTTTCAATTGTTATGGAAAATTAAATTTCTTAACTGAAAATTTAACTATTCCATTTTTGGTTGTAATTTTATATTTTTTAGTTTAAAATTCAAGTATGTACTTATTTATTGAAAGTCTAAATGTTTTGTTCAAACTTCATTTCATTTTTGGTTGAAAATTCATCATTTTTTTTAGAAATATAATCTTCTTGGCTGAAAAAAATTCGTTTTGGAAATTCAACTTTTTCGTTGAATATTTAACTCTTTGCTTGAAAACTCATTTTTTTAAGATACATAATTTCAGTTGAAAATTTTTGGGGTTGAAAATTAATCTTAGTTATTTCATTTTTGTTTGAAAATTGATCTTTTTTAGTTTGAAATTAAACTATTTTGTTAAAAATTTATTTCAATTTTTAACCAATATTTTCACAAGTAGTTGAATTTTCAACAAAAAAAGTATGAATTTTCAACCAGAAGTGGAATCGTTAAATTTTCAGTTTAAGAAACTACTTTTCAACAAAAAACGAATGTTCAACCAGTTGTATTCAACTAAAAAAAGACGATTTTTCAACAAAATAATTGAATTTTATTTTCAACCAAAAAAGACGAATATTTGTCTAAAATGACGAATTTTCAATAAAAAAATGACTTTGTCACAAAGTTTTAATTTTAACCAAGTAGTTGAATTTTCAACCAAAAATATGAGTTTTCAACTAAAAATGAAATCGTTGAATATAGTTGATTGTAATAGTTATTTTTTAATATTTCAACAACAAAATTTAATTAAAAAACAGTTGAATTCAACCAAAAAAGATGAAATTTCAACAGAATAGATGAATTCTCAACCAAAATGAAGAATTTTTCACAACAACAAAATTAATTTTCTACCCAATTAGACAAATTGTCAACAAAATAGTTGAATTTTCTTCAAAAAAGTCCATTCTCAGCCAAAAAAGCCGAATTTTCAACTAAAAATGGAATCGCTACATTTTCAGTTTAAGAAAACTGGTTTTCAACAAAAAAACGAATTTTCAACAAAATAGTTGAATTCTCAATCAAAATGAAGAATTTTCAAACAAATAAAATTAATTTTCTACTGAATTGTCAACACATTAGTTGAATTTTCATCAAAAAAGTTCATTTTCAACTAAAAAAGACGAAATTTTAAATAAAATTATGTATCTTCAGCAAAAAAATAACTTTTTTCAAAGTTTCAATCTTAACCAAGTACTAGCATTTTCAACCAAAAAATATGAATTTTCAACAAAAAGTGGAATCGTTAAATTTCCAGTTTAAAAAACGAATTTTCAACAAAAAAGAAAACAAATCTTCAACCAGTTGAATTCAACTAAAAAAGACGAATTTTCAACAAAAATAGTTGAATTTTAAAATAAATAGTTTACGTTTTAATCAAAAAGTTTAATTTTTTACTGAAGTAGTAGTTTGATTTTCAACCAAAAATATTAATTTTCTATCAAACTGTTGAATTTTGAAGCCAAAAAGACGAATATTCTACAAAAAACCGCTACATTTTCAACTGGTTTTTATTTCAATTTTTAGAATTTTTGTATTTTGTATTATTATAGTAAAAGTATACAAATATGAATTTTCAACAAAAAAAGTTTATTTACCACCAAATATGTATTCGAAAAAATTTCATCCTCAATTAAAAAATTTCAAATTAAATGGTTAAAAATGTAATATTTTAGATTGAAACAATATTTGAATAGGATTTGGAATTGAATAAGAGCGTTTAATTATGAATCTAATTATTTGAAATTATTTTTAAATTAAGAATAGTTTATAAAGTTTAAATCAATTTTTTACGTTTGTTTAACTACTGAGGCTTTCAAATATTGGTGACTAATTCACTTTTTTTGTTAAAAATTCATTTATTTTGTTAAAAATTAATGTTTTTTGGTAGAAAATTAATCTTTTTGGTTGACAATTAATTTTTTGTCTGAAAATTAGATTTTTTGCTGAAAATTGAACTATTCTCTTTTTTGTCAAAAATTCATTTGTTTGGTAGAAAATTTAACTATTTTGTTGTAATTTTTTTTTTTACAAAATTCTTTCGTTCAATTGTAAATTCAACTATTGGGTTAAAAATTCATTTTTTTTTGTTCAGGATTCATTATTTCAGTTAAAAAATAATTTTTTTGCTTAAAAATTTAACTATTTTGTTGAAAATTCGTTTTTTTTCTGGTGAAACTGAATTTTTTAAATTTCTTCACTTGAAAATTCAGCTATTAAGTTGAAAATTTCTATAGTTTTCAACAAAATAAATTAATATTCAACCAAAATGGTGAATTAGTCACCAAGAAAATTAATATTCAGGACTAATTAACCTTTTTGGTTGAAAATTCCTTTATAATTTAAAAATTTGGTTCAAAATTCATGTATTAAAAAAAATTAATATTCTTGGTTGAAAATTCATTTCTGTGATTGAAAATTAGTTTTTTTAAATTAAAAATTAATTTTTTAACTATTATATTTTTCGTCGAAATTTTATATTTTTTTATAGATATTTAATCTTCTTGGTTGAAAATTCATATGATTGGTTGAAAATTAATTTATTTTGATTCATTATTTTAGCTGAAAGTAAGTTTCTTTACTCAAAAATTTAACTATTTTGTTGAAAATTAGTTTTTTTGGTGAAAAATTAATTTTTTTACTGAAAATGTGGCTATTCCATTTTTGTTAGAAAATTTATTTTTTAAGTTAAAAAACATCAATTTTTAACAAAATAAATGAATTTTCCACAAAAAAAGTGTATTAGTCACTCTATTTTTTGAAAAATTAGTTTTTTTTTTGTTGAAAATGAATTTTTTTACTGAAAACGTGGCTATTCCATGTTTATTAGAAAATTGATTTTTTTAAGTTGAAAATTCACTTCTCGTCTTTTTTTGGGTCAAAAATTCAATTATTTTGATGGAAAGTGCATTTTTTTTTTGAAAATTCAACGTTTTGTGAAAAATTAATTTGTATTATTGTCTTGAATTTTTAAAAACTTTTTATTGGGTTAGTTCGAGTTCTTTGTAATTATTAGTTTTTACAAATCTCTGACCGATTTCAAGATGATTCAAATTTTAGATTTTTTAAAAGTTTTTAAGTCTGTTTACTGTTATCATCATTTTCAAAGAAAACTCAAAATGTTACTTTTTTTTCGAAAAAAAACTTGATTTATTTTTGTGTGGATTCGAACAAATTTCTGGGCGATATGCATGAAAATTCCAAAAACAAAAATTTGTACCACCCTAGACTATGTTTCTGTTTCTGGCATCCAAAAGGCAAAAATTCGAAGGTCTTGAATTTTTTGTTGAAGATCAAATTTTGTTGGACGACTGAAAAATCCTGAAAAATGAAATTGCTGACATTGTAAAATTCCCGAATTGAAAAATTCCCAATTAATAAAATTCCCGAATAGTGAAATTTCCGAATAATAAAATTCCCTGCAGAAAATTGCCGAATTATAAAATATCGAAACTAGAAAATTCCCGAATTTAAACAATTAAATTTTTTTCTTCGTAAATATTTTTTTCAATTATTGTTATTTTTAATTCAAACAATAATTTTAGTAACTTTAAACATTGAAAATATTTTTTTTGTTAATACAAATATTTTATTTTTAATAAATAAATAATATTTATAAAAAATTAATTGTTTTAATTTGGGAATTTTATAATTCGGTAATTTTCTGTCGGAATTTTATTATACGGCAATTTCCCAGCTTGGGAATTTTATTACTCGGAAATTTTATTTTTCGGGAATTTTCCAAATCATAAATTCGAGCATAAATTTTATTATTCAGGAATTTTATTATTTGGGAATTTTATTATTCGGAAATTTTATTATTCTGGAAATTCATTCGGGAATTTTCTGAATCAGAGATTTTATTATACGGAAATTTTATTATTCAGGAATTTTATTACATATTCGGGAATTTTTCAATTTGGGAATTTTAATATTCTGAAATTTTATTATTCGGGAATTTTCCAAATCAGAAAATTTATTATTCAGGAATTTCATCATTCGGGAATTTTATTATTCGGAAATTTTATTATTCGTGAATGTTATTATTCGGAAATGTTATTATTCGGGAATTTTTTTATTCGGGAATTTTCCAAATACGAAATTTTATCATTCGGAAATTTTATTATTCTGGAATATCATTCGCGAATTTTCCGAATCAAAAATTTTATTATACGGACATTTTATTATTCCGGAATTGTATCATTCAGGAATTTTATTATTCGGGAATTTTCCAAATCAGAAATGTTATTATTCAGGAATTTCATTATTCGGGAGTTTTGATATTCAGGAATTTTATTGTTCGGGAATTTAATTATTCGGAAATGTTATTATTTGAAAATTGTATTATTCGGAAATTTTATTATTCGCGAATTTTATTATTCGGGAATTTTGCTTTTCGGGAATTTTATTATTCGGAAATTTTCCAAATCCGAACTTTTATCATTGGGAAATTTTATTATTCTGGAATTTTATTGTTCGGGAATTTTGCAAATCATAAATGTTATCATCCAGAAATTTTATCATTCGCGAATTTCATCGTTCGGGAATTTTATTATTCGGAAATTTTATTATTCGGGAATTTGATTATTCGGAAATTTTATTATTCGGGAAATTTTTATTCGGGAATTTTTTTATTCGGGAATTTGTTATTCGGGAACATTCCCAATTCGGCAATTTTATTATTCTGAAATTTTATTATTCGGGAATTTTCCAAATCATAAATGTTATTATTCAGAAATTTTACCATTTGGGAATTTTATTATTCGGAAATTTTCCAAATTCGAACTTTTATAATTCGGAAATTGTATTATTCTGGAATTTCATTCGGGAATTTTCCGAATCAGAAATTTTATTATACGGAAATTTTATTGTTCGGCAATTTTTCAATTCGGGAATGTTATTATTCTGAAATTTTATTATTCGCGAATTTTCCAAATCAGAAATGTTATTATTCAGGAATTTCATCATTCAGAAATTTTATTATTCGGAAATTTTATTATTCGGGAAATTTTTATTCGGGAATTTTCTGATTCGGGAATTTTTTATCTGGGAATTTTCCAATTCGGGAATTTTGTATCCGGGAGTTTTCCAATTCGGCAATTTTATTATTCTGAAATTGTATTATTCGGGAATTTTCCAAATCATAAATGTTATTATTCAGGAATTTCATCATTCCGAAATTTCATTATTCGGAAATTTTTCAATTCGGGAATTTCATCATTCTGAAATTT
>CAKNYM010048968.1:2248-24757 GCA_932195095.1 Andricus curvator
TCTTGAAATCCTCTAGGAATATCTTCAGATCCTCTCGTATGATCTTGAAATTCTCTAGGAGGATCTTGAAATCCTCTAGGAATATCTGCAGATCCTCTAGGAGGATTTTGAAATCATCTAGGAAGATCTTGCGATCCTCTAAGTGTATCTTGAGTTCCTCTAGAGGCTCTTAAGATCCTCTAGGAATATCTTGAGGTCCTTTGGGAGCATCTTAAGATCTTCTAGGAATATATCGACATCCTCTAGAAAGATCTTGAAATCTTCTAGGAACATCTTCAGATCCTCTAGGAGGATCTTGCAATCCTCTGTGTGTATTTTGAGATCTTTTAGAAGGATCTTAAGATCCTCCAGGAATATATTGAGATTATCTAGAAGGATCTTGCGATCCTCTAGGAATATCTTCAGATGTGCCATCGATGAAGGTTCCTTTTTTTGCAGCTCCTTTGAAACCAAAAATCGGTTCTGATAGAAACCCCAATTTTTCCTGTAATAGTCTGCAGCATGTACTTACCGATCTGACGGTGGAGGATCTTGAGGTCTTTTAGGTGTATCTTGAGATCCTCTAGGAATAGTAGTATAATAGTATACTATAATAATAGTATAATAATAGTAGTATCTTGAGATCTTCTAGGGGAGGTTGAGCTCTTCTAGGAGGCTTTCGACAGGATCTAGAGATCTAGATAGAGGATATATGTAATACGTGAATTGTTCATTATCAAAAATAAAACATTATTACACCTTGAAAAATCGAAAGATACCTAGAAAAAAGTTGGAATTGTCATCGATTTTATTTCCAATAATTGAGTCGACACCCTGACTACTTAGAATAGGTCCTGCTATAAACTGATAATTAGTGGATAAATCGCCGATAGCCTGCAGAATGCACTTATCGATAATCAATCGGTTTAGGGGTGAAATGCAACTACACCAGGCAGCAGGAGCTTGTCTGAGCTTGACTGTCGCGACATACTCGTATATGGGTGGTGTTAACCACTTTAACCATCGAGATATCGATCGGTGTTCCGGTTTTACTCAGAGTCAACTTAAGGTTGAAACTGGGCACGAGGCATTGTCCCGAAGTTAACGACGTACTTCTCTCCAATTCCGTGACATGGTCACGTTTGTACCCACTTACTCGTTAGCTTTACAAATGGTTACAACTTGTCTCAAACCACGATAACCGCAGTCATTGCTAACGCCAGACTGAAATCTCCAGTGGTTTTGTTTCCTATTCTAATACTCAACGGCCTTCCAACTTACTTCCTTCACAGTCCACAGTCAATCAGAATATGCTCAGAATATATATCTGCTATAGAGGGTGTCTCGCGAGTTATTTTTATCCTTGTAGGGGCGTTAGAACAAAAAAAAATAAGAAGAAACGTCCCATAAACTGTTTGGGTCCGATGCGTATGTTGGGACTTACAGTGAATTTTTATCGCTAGTCTCCATGCACGCACACTGGTCCCAAAGCCGCTGACCTACAAACAATTTCAAAGCTCTGTAAGTCCCAACATACGTGTTGAACCTAACAAGTTTATGGGACTTTTCGACTTATTTTTTTTCCACCCGCCCATACAGGGATAAGGATATGTCATTGCAGCGCCAGACTGAAATCTACAGTGGTTTGGGATCCTATTCTTAACTCAACGGCCTTCGGACTCACTTCCTTCACAGTCCACAGTCAATCAGAATATGCTCAGAATATTTTTAATACCGGGAAATGACCGGGAATTTAATTAAAAACCGGGAATTTAGTTCTGATCGTAGCAAAATTTAAGTTTTTATTATTTTAATAATTTTTGTCAATTTAGAGAAGTGATTTCTACTTTATTTACAGTTGCAGGGCATATGAGTGTGTTTATTATATTACGGATTTATTTACTACTAGACTGTTCCAACGATATGTCACTTGCAATCAAAAGATTAAAATTAGAATAAGTTAACCCAGATTTCAGTTTATGCTTTGACAGTGGGTAGCATTATGGAATTTTCCATAGTACTGTTAAAAAATGCAACAGTTGGTATTGTAGAAAATTCGTATGTTTACAATTCAACTGTTGAATTTGTTAGAAAACTTGTCTGTTAAAAAATCCACTGTTGAAATTTGTAGAAAATTCGTCTGTTTTTAATTCAACTGTTGAATTTCGTAGCAAATTTGTCATGATATATCTGCTATAGAGAGTGTACCACGAGTTATCTTTATCCTTGTAAGGGCGGTAGAAAAAAAAAAGTTGAAAAGTCCCATAAACTGTTTGGGTCCGATGCGTATGTTGGGACTTACATAACTTTGAAATTGTGTCGCTAGTCTCTATGTACGCACACTGGCCACAAAGCCGCTCACCTACAAACAATTTCAAAGCTCTGTAAGTCCCAACACACGTATCGAACCTAAAAAGTTTATGGGACTTTTCGACCTATTCTTTTTTGTTCTTCCTGCCCCTACAAGGATAAGGATAATTCGCGAGACACCCTGTAGATATCCGCTATAGGCATTAGAGTGTTTGGAATTTATGAAAATTCAATCACCTTTTCGAGAATATGTATGCAACTGAATTTTCAACTATACCCTGCATTCAATCAAAATTCATGACACGTTACTGAAAGTGGAAGCACGTGTTTGTAAAAATTCAATAACGGAAATTCCATAAAACTTCACATGAGTGGGATTGAAAATTCAGGTAGACATTTCTAGCAGTATGGATTAGATAACAAAAATTAAAAAATTCCTCATTAGGGGGAGCCCCTGCTCGTGCCCCCCCCCCCCCCCCCCCCCCCCGCCCCCCCCCCCCAATTCGATATTCTACTTAAAATTTTTAACAAATCAACCTTGCACTTAAGACCTGAGGTCTCAAAAATCGCTATATATATATATTTATATCTAATTATATAAGTGAAGAAGTTTTTGTTATCTAATTCATACAAGTATATGAAGGTACATTGGAATAAGTAAGAAATCAGTAAATTTTATCAACTTTTATTATTAAAAATCATTTACATCAGTCCGGGGAGGGACCCACATATCAGAAGCATGGTGCGGTCTGAGAGACCGCACGACCACGCTTAAAGCTTAGTTTTACAATAAAAGATTTTAATAGTGTTATAAAGACTTCACATCGGTATAATTTTATTAGTATTTTGATTTCGTCCATCATTCTGTAAAAAAATATCCATAAAAATGAAGTTTTTTTCACAATTTTTGAAATTACTACTATCTGCAAAATCTTCTAAAATTTTGTCAGTTTATCGGGTTAAGCTATAAGATATTTGAAAAGATTTCAAGGGATTTCAGGGGGTTTCAGGGGGTTTCCAAATATTTCAGAGGATTTTTGAGAAATTTTAAGGGATTTCACGGGATTTTATAATATTTTAATGAAATTTCAGAGAATTTATTCACAAGAAGTGAGGGATTTCAAACATTTGAAGAGATTTTCAAATATGTAAAGGTATTTCCAAAGATTAAAAAAATATTAAAAGATTTGAAACGTTTTCGGATATTTTCAAGGATCCAAGGAATTTTGATAGATTTCAAAAGATTTACCAGATTTTAAGGTATTTTTAAAGATTCCAAGGATTTTTCAAGAGCTTTAAAAAATGTTAAGCGATTTAAAAAGATTTCAAAGGATTAAGAAATGTGAAGGAATTTCCAAGGATTTTAATGATATAAAGAAATTTTAATAATTTCGGTATTCTGTTGAAAATTCGTCTTTTTCGGTCGAAAATTTATCTTCTTTGTTGAAAATTCATTATTTTTGGCTGAAAATTAAACTATTTAGGTACAAATTTAACTATATTGTTGAATTTTTTTTTCTGTTGAAAATTAATTTTTTTAACTCAAAATTTAACTATTCAATTTTGTTGTTGAAAATTTATCTTTTTTAGTTGAAAATTACATTACGTGGTTGAAAGTTGAACTACCTTGTTAAAAAATCAGTTTTCTGGTTAAAGCATCGTGACTATAGTTGAAAATCCGTTTTTTGTTGAAAAAATAATTTTGTTAACGAAAATTTAGCTATTTCAATTTTAGTGAGAAATTGTCTTTCTTAGTTGGAAATTCATGTATTTTAATCAAATTTCGTTTTTTTTTTGTGTAAAAATTAAGCTTTTTGCCTGAAAAATCATCTTTTCTTTTAAAAATTTAACTATTTTGGTGAAAAATTCAACAATTTTGTTATAAATTCTTTTTTTTTAAATGAAAATTAATTTTTTTAAATGAGAATTGAACTATGCCATTTTTTATTGTAAATTTATCTTTTTTCGTTCAAAATTAATTTTTTGCAACTGAACATTTTATACCATTGAATATTATAAATTTATCTTTTTTTAGTTGAAAATTCATTTTTTTGTGGGGTGAAAATTAATTTTTTTTAACTGAAAACTTAACTATTCCATTTTTTGTTGTAAATTTATCTTTTTTAGTTGAAAATTCATCTTTTTGGTTGAATATTCTTTTTTTTTTTTGAAAATTAATTTTTTAAACTAAAAATGCAAATATTCCATTTATTATTGTGAATTTATGGCCAACGGCCATACCACGCTGAAAACCCCAGTTCTCGTCAGATCACTGAAGTTAAGCAGCGTTGGACGCGGTTAGTACTTGGATGGGTGACCATTCAAGAAAACTGACATGAGTGCTGTTGGCACATCGTGGGTGTGGTGAGCCCACACTTGTAGTTATTTATAACTACAAGAAAAACCTAGAAACACTACCCGAATCGGGTAGTGTCACGCCTACCCTGAAAGGGAAATGGTTTAATGGTATATATATATATATATATATATATATATATCATTTTTAGTTTTCAACTATATTGTTGAAAATGTATCGTTTTTAGTTGAAAATTCAACTATTGGTTGAAAATTCGTATTTTTCTGTAGAAAATTTAGAAATCAATGCGTTGCTTGAAAATTAATCTGCTTTGTTGAAAATTAAACAATTTTCTTAAAACGTATCCTTTTTGGTTGAGAAGTTAACTATTTAGTTAAAAATTAATTTATTTGGTTGAAAATTGAACTATTTTGTTGAAAATTAGTTTTTTTTTTGGTAAAAAATAATTCCTTAAATTGAAAATCATGTTTTACTTTAAAATTAATCTGCTTTGTTCAAAATTAAACAATTTTCCTCAAAAGCATCCTTTTTGGTTGAAAAGTTAACTACTTAGTTGAAAATAATTTTTTTGTTGTAAAAAATAATTTTTTAAATTAAAAATATAACTATTCCATTTTCGGTGGAAAATTTATCGTTTTCAGTTGAAAATTCGTATTTTTCGGTAGAAAATTTAGAAATTCATGCTTTGGTTGAAAATTAATCGGCTTTGTTGAAAATTAAACAATTTCCTTAAACGGTATCCTTTTTGGTTGAAAAGTTAACTATTTAGTTGAAAATTCATTAATTTGGTTGAAAATTAGTTTTTTTTTTTTTGTAAAAAATAATTCTTTAAATTGAAAATATAACTATTCTATTTTTGGTTGAAAATGTATCTTTTTTTAATTGAAAATTCAACTATTGGTCGGGAATTCGTATTTGTCGGTAGACCATTAACCTTCTTGGTTAAAAATCCATGTTTTTGATTGAAAATTAATCTACTCTGTAGAAAATTATCAATTTTTTTTAAAAGTGTTTTTTTTTTTATTGATAATTCTACTATTTTGTGATAAATTCATCTTTTTTGGTTAAAAAATTCTGTTTTTTAGAAAATTCAACAATGTGGTTAAAAAGTAATTTCTTTGGATAAGGTTTCTTCATTTTAGTTGAAAATTCATCTCTTTGTTTGAAAATTTAACTATTCTGTTGAAAATGAGTTTTTTAAACATAATTTTTACTACTGAAAATTTAACTAATCCAGTTGAGTATTCTATCATTTTAGCTGACAATTTAACTGTTTAGTTTAAATTTCAACTTTCTTGTGGAAAATTCATTTTTTCTTGTTGAAATTTATCCTTTTTAGTTGAAAATTAAAATTTATGGTGGAAAATTGACTAAAAGTCGAATACCTTAGTCAATTTATGGAGATCCTAACTTTTTAGAAAAATTTCATCATATTCTAAAATTAGTTTTAATGAATTTGAAATACATTGATATAGGGGAGAGTGGTCCTAAGTCGGCACTGTGAGTTAAGTCGGCACCCTCGCGTTTTGTCAGAGACGGCGCGCGTGTCGGCTTAACCATGTTGTCGTATGACAGTTTGGTAGACATGGACGTAATTTGCTGACAATTGTGACTTTAGTTTTTTTTTTTTAATCGTTTAAGTGCGTTGGTTTTTTTGTTCTGTCTGCTTTCGCCTGATAAAGTCGATTTTTCATTCGGATTTGTTTCGTGTGCGTAATAGCATGAAACATGTAAACATTCGTAGTGGTCCTGAGTCGGCACAAAACAGGTTGTCCTGCGTCGGCACTTTTTTCGTTGCTTTTATTGTTATTTGTGTGTAATTTTATTTTGTTATGTTATGATTCAATTCCATGTCACTCATCTCTGGTAGGTATCCTTTCATTTTCTGTGTTTCCATCCTATAAATAGAGTTTGACAATATTCTACTTTTTTCCATTGTAAATGGTTTAAATTTGTTCATTCACTTCTAAAACTTACATAAACTGCCCTTTTTCTTGCATTTGAGCGGAAAAAAATTGTGTGCCGACTCAGGAGCAGGGGGTGCCGGTTTAGGACAGCCATTTTGAGAAGTAGCGAAAATCGACTTATTCACTTTGTGCTGCATTGCTAATGCAAAAATCACTCCACGCTGCTCCGAACAACATAGAATTGTAGATGAAGGATCATGATTCCTGGCAAAGACATTAAAGCGCCATTAAATACTGTTTATCCTCTGTTTTCGACAAAAACTCTTACTGTGCCGACTTAGGATCACTCTTCCCTATATTATTTTTTTTTTTTAATTTTAACATAACTCCACCAGTAGGTGATTGTTTTTTTACAAACATTAATTTTATGCAACACTTAGAATCATTTCTAGGGTCTTTTTCATTCTTAAAATTTTCTCTTGTATCCGGTGGTACAATTTACTGAGTTTTCACAATATTGGTTCAAGTTTAAATTTCGTAATAAAAATTTAAGAGAGTTTGCCGAGGAGAAAAGCGGTTCTTTCAAATTTTCTAAAGAGACTGCAACCAGGAAATCTTTTCAGATTACAGCAATCTCTCTTCTGAAAAGGTTTCATAATATTTTTAATTTTTAAAAACTCTCTCCTGAAACTTGACCCTTCCTCCTTTTTCTAATATTGAGGTCATTGAATCTATCCTTGATGAAAAATGTTTCCTTTCATATGAGATCCGTTCTTCCAAATCTAGAAAATATTTTTTATATTAAAAAAAAACTTTGAATGGAATCTAATGAATTTTATGCGTGAAGCTTTTCTAAAGCTTGCAAAAAATCTTTATAAAATAAGCGCTTATACCGGGCTCGGAGCTTTCGACTTTTTTCGACTGATTTAAAAAAATGCGACTAATCGATTTTTTGCCTTTTTTCAGAAGTTCGATGTAGTTCGTTTCAATTTTAATGACAATGAAACTTTAAAAATTGAAATTCAAAACTAGAAAAAACTGTACCATTTTCATTGAGTAAATTAAAAATTAAACAGTTTCTCATTAAAGATCTATACTCTGAAACTTTCAAATGAATAGCATTAAAAATAAAACTATTTCTAATTTTGTGAATCTGTATTCAAAGTTTTTTTTCTTCAAATTGCAAGCCATAACAGTTGGACGTTTTTAAGTCGAATTGTGTTAATAGTCTCATTAATTTCAGAAAATAATAAATTTTTACGATTTAAAGGGGGGAAATTCTGAAAACAAATAAAAGTTGTTTAAATAATTACTAAATATCTTAAAATTTTTTATTTTTGATGTTAAAGTTTTTGACCAGGTAATGTTGTTAATAATTTTGATGTTTATTTTTTTTTACTGGTCCAGAATCAATATTTTTTGAATATTGATTTTTAAATTGTGAAAAAAATCAATAATAAAAAAATATTGATTCTGGACCAGTAGACAAAAAAGTTAAAATCAAAATTCATAACTAAATATCTTAAACAAGAAATATTATTTTTGAAATTCACCAATTGTATCATTTATCCTGAAAAATAATAACTTTTCACGACTTAAAGGCGAAAAAAAATGTTTAAACCAATAAGAATTGTTTAATTTTTAAGGCTTCGCGTAGGTATAGACGCAGCCTTTAAACAATTCAACATTAGTTGAAAAATACTTGTAAAATTATCGAATAAAAATAATTCGTGTTGAAAAAATTCCAAAAAATACCGTCTTCGTCATGAATTTGATAGAAAACTGCTATTTTGCATTTTTCCGGGCATTTTCTGGAAACAAAACAAAGTGATTACGTAATGTAGATACTCATTTCACAACATCACAAACATTTGAAAAAATTACATAATTGTAGTAGATGTATTTTAAACAAAAAATAAAGTTTTATCATACAAATAATAGCCAATATTCAGTTACATCACCTTAAAGTAAATAATTTATGTTACTTAATTTACAACAGTTAAACTTCAATCTTGATATAATTTAATACTTTAAAAAAATTAAACAGTCAATAATTAGTGAATCAGTTTATAACAATAAAAGCAATAAACGATTATTTTCATTAAAACATTCAAATAATTTGTACCTTATATTTTTCTGAAAATTTGAATTATTCATAAACTTTTAAACTAATTTCATAAAAAATCAAAATATGTGTTCATATAATTTTGAAATTAGAATGTAGATACTCGTTTCACAACATCCGAAACATTTGAAAAATTATATAATTGGAATAGAGGTATTTTAAGCGTAAATAAACTTTTATTATGCAAATTATAGCCAATATTCAATTACATAACCTTAAAATAAATAATCTAATTTATGTTACCTGCTGGCAGAGAAAAATTAAAGTTTAATCTTTATGTAACCTAATATTGTTAGAGAACAAATTAATCAGCTCATAATTAGTTAATCTGTTCACGACATAAAAAGTATCAAACTATAATTTTCAATCAAACATTCAAATCATTTTTACTTTACACTTTCATTTCTGAAATTTTGATTGATTAGAAACCTTTTATACTAATTTCAGAAAAAATAAAAACATATGTACATATAATTTTGAAAATTAAATTCAAATACTCATTTCACAACATCAGCACATTTGAAAAATCATGTAACTGGAAGAAGGGTATTTTAAATACAAATAAACTTTTATTTTACAAATTATATCCAATATTTAATTATATAACCTTCAAGTCAATAATAAATTTGTCACTTAATTTAAAAGAATGAATTTTAATCTTTATTTAATTTAATATGTAGTTTGAAAAAAATTAATCAGCTAATAATTCATTAATCAGTTCAGAAAATAAAAAGCATTAAACTATAATTTTCATAAAAACATTCAAATAATGTTTACTTCATATTTTTTTATAAATTTGAACTTCTTTTCCTGAAAATTTGATTTATTAATAACCTTTTAAACTAATTCCAGAAAATTGAAGCGTAATAGAGTCAGTTGATAATTAATTAATCAGTTCGCAACTTGAAAAGAATTAAGCAATTATTTTCATTGAGACATTCAAATAATTGTTACATTATATTTTTCTTTAAATTTAAAATTGCATTTATATACATTTAATTCATTAATAATCTTTTAAACTAATACAAGAAAAAGTTAAAATGTATGTTCATATAATTTTGGAAATTGAATTTAGATACTCATTTCACAACATCCCAAACATTAAAAAAAAGCATATAATTTGTATAGAGGTATTTTAAAGAAAACATAAATTTTTATTGTAAAAATAATATTCAATTACATAACCTTAAAGTAAATAATCAATTTTTGTTACTTAATTGAAAAACAGTTTAAATTCATTAATAGGAAATTTTGTTACATTGTTCAACTACTTGGTTAACAGTTAACCTCTTTTGTTGAAAATTAATTTTTTTGGTTCATTTAATCATTTTAATTGAAATTTTTTAAACTAAAAATTCAACTATTCTAGTAGAAAATTTAACTGTTTTGCTGACAATCCAATTTTTGTATGGTTAACAATTAGATTTTTTAACTATTCTATTTTTTGTTGAAAATTTATCCTTTTTGGATGAAAATTCAATTATTTGTTCGAAAATTCATGTACTATGTGGAAAATCCGTCTTTTTGGTAGAAAGTTAATCTTTATGGATGAAAATTCATCTTTTTGGTTGAACATTCATTTTTTTAATTTAAAATTTAATGATTCAAGTTTTGGTGGACTTGATTTGAATAAAAATTGTCTTACTTAATTGAAAATTCAACTATTTCGTTAAAAATCGATGAATTTAGTTAAAAAATCGATTTTTTTTGGGTAGAAAATTATCTTTTTTTTTTAAAGTTAATCTTCTCGTTCAAAAATTCTTCTTTTCTGTTAAAAATTAAAGTATTTGAGTTAAATATTTATCATTTTATTTGAAAATTCATCTTTTAGGTTGGAAATAAAATTACTTGGTTGATAGTTAAACTCTTTTGTTAAAAATTAATTTTTTTTTTTATTGAAGATTCATCATTTTTATTAAAAATTCATTTCTTTGGTTGAAAAATGAACTATTTGACTTAAAACTTGTTTTTTCTTTGGATGAAAAGGAATTTTTTCAATTAAAAATGTAACTATTATTCCAGTGAAATATTCCATAATTTTAGTTAAAAATTCATCTCTTTGGTTGAACATTCATTTTTTTTATTTAAAATTTAATTATTCAAGTCTTGGTTGACAATTTATCTTTTGCAGTGAAAATAATTATTTTTTGTTCAAAATTCAACTATTTCAGTCGAAGATTCATTGTTTTAGTTGAAAACTCGTCTTTTTGGTTTAAAATTCAGATATATAAGTATTGATAAGTATTTATATATTTTTATTTATAAGTATATATAAGTATTCGTAAGTAATTTTATATATAAGTTGAAATTAATATTTTGTTGAAAATCTGTTTTTTGTTTTTTGAAAGTTAATTTTTTCAACTGAAAGTTTAACTATTCCACTTTTTGTTAAAAATTGATATTTTTATGAATTTTATGAAATAAATGTTTGCGTTTCGCGACAAATATGAATATGTTACTTTTGGTTGACTGGGAAAATTGAAAAACTTAACCGGAAAAAACCGGGAATTTGAAATCGTCCTCCGAATCGCCACCCTGAGATTTCAAAATGAGTGAAAACAAATATGGAAGACTTGAAGACAATTATTTTAATTTTTCAGGATTTATAAAATTTTTAGGTAAACTCAATTTTGCAGGGCGTCAAAAGAATGAAAAAAATATTCTCAAGATTCATGAGAAAATTTCTTTTCTCAATGTTTTTTCTCAATGAATTCTAAGGAAAAATTGAAAAAGAATACAAAACATTTTCAATCATTTCCTAAAATTTTGAAAAATGGTGTAAAATATTTTAAAGACAAATTTTGCCATAATACATAATTTTAGCACAAATTTGAGTAAGTTAAACAAATACTTAGAAGTTTTGAAACGATTAAAAAATAATAAAAACTTATAAGGTATTTTAGGAATTTGGTGAGGTTTCAAGAAAATGAAAAAAGTTCTTTAGGATATTGGGAAAATTTTTCATGATTTTTTATTTTGAAAACTAAACTTCAGAAGAAAATTGAAAAAGATTTCAAAAGATTTCAAAAGATTTCCTTAAATTTCGATAAAGAGAAGATTTTAAATCAAAATTAAAAAATGCAGATTTTTTAAATTCATTTCAAACCAAAACTTTTAAAGCTTTAAAAGAATTTTGAAAGGTTTTGAAATAAACAAATTCTCTTAAAATGTCTATGAAAATTTGAAAGATTTTAAGGCAATTTTTTTAAATTTTGAATGATTTTTCAAAATTTCAAGAAAAATTCTAGTCAGCTAAAAATATTTTTAAGAATTTAAGGGATTTTGAATAGATTTAAAATATTTAAAAACTCGGAAGCATTTCCGAAAAATAAAATATTTTTTATTTCTTCCAAACTTCGAAAAGTTTTAAGTATCTTTTAAAAAAGCTCAAATTTTCACTAATATTTTGTAAAATCCTGTAAAATAAATTTTTTTTCTAATCTTCTAGATTCTTTTTAGACACATGTGAAATATTAAAAAATCTTTTCTAATTTTATTAAAATTCCTAGGAAAATTTGGAAGACTGTAAGACTATTTTTTTACATTTTGAATGATTTTTCAAAATTTGAAGAAAAATTCGAGTCAGCTAAAGATATTTTTAAGAATTTAAGGAATATTGAATAGATTTAAAATATTTTAAATCTTGGAAGCATTTCCGAAAATTTATCAAATATTTTTCATTTCTTCCAAACTTCTAAAAGTCCTAAATATCTTTTTAAAAGTCTCAATTTTTCCTAATATTTTTTTTAATTCTGTAAAATAAATTTTTTTTCTAATCTTCTAAATTCTTTTCAGAAAATCTGAAATATTCAAAAATCTTTTCTAATTTTATTAAAATTCCTAGGCAAATTTGGAAGACTGTAAGACAATTTTTTTACATTTTGAATGATTTTTCAAATTTTCAAGAAAAATTCGAGTCAGCCAAAAATATTTTAAAGAATTTAAAATAGATTTAAAATATTTTAAAAGTTGGAAGCATTTCCAAAAATTTATCAAATATTTTTTGTTTCTTCCAAACTTCTAAAAGTTCTAAATATCTTTTAAAAAGGCTCAATGTTTCCTAATATTTGGTAAAATCCTGTAAAATAATTTTTTGTTCTAATCTTCAAGATTCTTTTTAGACACATTTGAAATATTTAAAAATCTTTTCTAATTTTTTCTCAAGAATATTATAAAATTTATATTTATATAAGTTTAAAAACAAACTGATAATACTTATTTCCTTGTAATTTCAATATTTGTGTTACTGAAACAAATATTTAAAAAGCATTCAGTGTTACATCAAAATATTGTTTTATTTATTTCTAAACAGCGCTTCATCTAAAAAAATGTATTTTATTTATTTTTTATCTTATTTATTCATTTATTTTCTATTTTATTTTATTTAAAGCTTAAAATTTTCAAAATGAATGTCCCTGAAGTTGAAATTTTCACAGTTCAGAAAAAAATTCAGATTCAGAATCCTTCATGCTAAATGACATTAAGGTTTATTTTGATTATGAAAAAATCCGATTTTCTTTCTAATTTTATGCGACTTTTTTAAAGCCGATTAAAAATTAATCAATTAATTAATTACAAATTCTGGTCGATCCGTGCCCTGTTATAGGAAGGCTCAGAGGATTGTCACGATTTTCAAATATTGTAGTAAAAAAAAGAATATTGATGAAAGAAAATTGAAAAATTTCCATGTGTAGAAACTGTGAAATTACTCATTCCATTCTGAATTACAATTCCATTTATTTTGATTATGAAAAAATCCGATTTTCTGTCTAATTTTGCGACTTTTTTAAAGCCGATTAAAAATTAATCAATCATTAATTAATTAAAAATTCTGGTCGATCCGTGCCCTGTTATAGGAAGGCTCATAGGATTGTCACGATTTTCAAATATTGTAATAAAAAAAAGAATATTGATGAAATAAAATTGAAAAATTTCCATGTGTTAGTGATGCATTCGAGACGATTTCGAGAAAATTCGAGATTTTCTTGAAACATGTTCAGGTGAACTCAAAACTTCATGGAGATCGAGAATCTCGAATAAAAAATTTCGAGATCTCGAGTCAAGAATCTCGTAACTTTTTATTCGAGATTCTCGATCTCCATGAAGTTTTAAGTTCACCTGAATATGTTTCAAGAAAATTTAGAATTTTCTCGAAATCGTCTCGAATGCATCACTACCATGTGTAGCAACTGTGAAATTACTCATTCCATTCTGAATTACAATTCCATTTATTTTGATTATGAAAAAATCCGATTTTCTGTCTAATTTTGTGACTTTTTTAAAGCCGATTAAAAATTAATCTATTAATAATTAATTAAAAATTCTGGTCGATCCGCGCCCTTTTATAGGAAGGCTCATAGGATTGTCACGATTATCAAATATTGTAAAAAAAGAACATTAATGAAAGAAAATTGAAAAATTTCCATGTGTAGCAACTGTGAAATTACTCATTCCATTCTAAAAAAAGTACAGGGTCGTTCTAGTTAATGTGCACCATTCGTTTATTATTGTCCAACGTTGACGATGCATCTACTACAAATGAATGGTTTTCATCGAAGCGTCAGACGTTTTCCACCCATGCATCATCAATCGATTTTTTTCTCTTCTCGACGTCGTATTTCCTCAAAATTACTTCCTGCCTATTTCTAATTAAAAAAAAAACGAATAAATCTTAAACTTTCTATTCTGGGATTATTAAAAAAAAGTTTTAATTGCAGAAAAAATGAAAATCTGGAATTTATTGATAAAAAAAGTCTACAGATTTTTATTTTTAATCGATTGGATTTTTTTATAGATTTAAGAAGCATTAAGTTCTTAACAAATGCACAAAGCCATACTTCTTAATTTTATTTTTAACCAGTTTTTTTTTTTAAACAAATATATTTGCAATTTACTTGAATTACAAAAATAAAATTTCCCACATACAATTGCCGAATTGTAAAACATCTAAACTAGAAAAATCCAAAATTTAAACAATTAAAACATTGTTTTTTAATCAATATAATTTATTTATTACAGATAAAGTAATAAAATATTTTTATCAACGAATTTTTTGTAATGTTTAAAGTTTTTTTAAGTTATTGTTTGAATTAAAAATAATAATTGATAAAATTATTTTAAAATCACAAAAAAATTTCTCGAAAATCGAATTTTTTTCACATGTTTTTTCAATTTATTTTTTTATACAATTTTTATATAATTATTGGGATTTTAAATTCAAACAATAATTCAAAAAACTTTAAACATGAAAAAAAGTTATTCGATAGAAATATCTGACTTTTGTATTTTTAATAAATAAATAATATTGATTAAAAAACCATTTTTTAATTGTTCAAATTCGGGACTTTTCTAATTCAGATATTTTATAATTCGTTAATTTTCTGTCGCGAATTTTATTCGGAAATTTTATTATTTAGGATTATTCGAAATTGGGATTCTTATATTTGGGCAATTTTATTATTCGGGAATTTTATTATTCGGAAATTTTATTATTTGGGAATATCAAAAATTCGGGATTTTTTTCAGTCCTCCTTAAATAAATGTCCCGACACTATAATTCTCGACAAATAAAATATTAGAAATAGGAAATTTCCGAAATATAAAAACCCCGAATCAGAAAATTCCCGAACAATTTATAATATTATCGAATTTGAAAATTCCCAAATAATAAAATTTTCCACATACAATTGCCGAATTGTAAAATATCTAAACTAGAAAAATCCCGATTTTAAACAGTTAAAAATTTTTTTTTAATCAATATAATTTATTTATTAAAAATAAAGTAATAAAATATTTTTATCAAAGAATTTTTTTTAATGTTTAAAGTTTTTTTTTTAAATTATTGTTTGAATTTAAGATAACAATAATTGATCAAATTATTTTAAAATCACAAAAAACGTTCTCGAAAATCGAATTTTTAATTTAAAAAAACAAAAAAACAATTAAGTTAAACATCCCAGTAATGGTCAGTGCTGAATTGAATCCTGCAAAGTATGTTTGGAGAAAATTTAGGTAGAAATTTTTGTTCTTCGTCCGAGGGGCACATATTTTTTAATTTATTTTTTTATACAATTTTTATACAATTATTGTTCTTTTAAATTCAAACAAAAATGTAAAAATTTTAAAGCATTTAAAAAAATGTATTTAATAAAAATATTAATTTAATTTTAATTTTCTGTCGGGAATTTTATTCGGAAATTTTCAAATTCTGTAATATTATAAACTGTTCAGAAATTTTATTATTTAGGAATATTCGAAATCGGGATTCTTAAATTTCGGCAATTTTATCATTCGAAAATTTTATTAATTGGGAATATACAAAATTCGGGATTTTTTTCAGTCCTCCTTAAATAAATATCGCGACACTAAAATTCCCGACAAAAAAAAATTAGAAATAGGAAATTCCCGAAATTATAAAATTGCCGAAATATAAAAATTCGGATTTGGAAAATTTCCGAATAATAAAATTTCCGACAGAAAATTGCTGAATTATAAAATATCCGATACTGCAAAATTCCCAACACTAGAAAATTATAGAATTTGAACAATTAAAAAATGTTTTTTAATAAATTATATATATTCATTAAAATTATAATAATTAAATATTTTGATCAAATTTTTTTTTCGAATGTTCAACGTATTTTTTAAAAATTATTGTTTGAATTTAAAATTAAAATAATTTAAAAAATATTGAAAAACATTTTTTTTTATTTGTTTAAATTCGGGAATTTTATTATTTGAGAATTTTCCTATTCGGGATTTTTATATTTCGGCAATTGTACAATGTCGGGAATTTTATATTTTGAATACTTTTTTTTCTTTTTTGGGAATTTTTTTTCGGGAGTTTTCATTAGTTCGAAGAAAGCGATATCATAACAATATTTTGCATCCTAATAATTGCAAAAGAATTTTTTCCGCACAAAAAAGGATGAAAATTTTCTGTTTGTTAACGAAAATTATTTATAACAAAGCTAAATGTTTAGTCTGTTCATTTTTCTAGAGTTTCGTAAGTCTGCGTAAATATTTCGATAGATATAAGATGCAAAATAATTTTTTTTCCGAGAAAGATGAATGAAAATGTACTATTTGTTAACTTAAATTATTTATCACAAAGTTAATTGTTAGCTATCGACAATTTTCTGGTTTATAGTAAGTCTGAGAAACTTCTTTGGTACATCTTAGATCGCAAAAATTATTTTTTCGTTAAAAAGTAGGTAAATTTTGTTTTAAATTTGTTTATAACAATGCAATTGTACAATAAACAAATTATTCTTCTTTTACGTATGCTCAGCTTGTAATTCAAGTTGGTTGCCAATATATCTAAGTACTAAGAATAAACAAAATATCTTCTCAAAAATGCATTTTTTTTCTTAATTTTTTTTTTTTTTTGAAATATTGTCAGTAAACTTTTGTTTTGACCGGGAATTTAAAAAGTTTGTAGAACAAAAATCACATGATATAATGCAATTTAAAATAAGTTCGATTCTAACTTTTTTTCCAATGTTAAGTTCAATTGTTATTTTTTAAATTAGGAAATCCCTCATTTTACAAGCTTAATTTAAAAATGTTTTACTAAAAAAAATTTTCATCTTAGGTTTTCTTTTTTAAGCGTACATTTTCAATTCAAAGAATTTTAAAATGCAGTTTTGAAGACTTAAACCATTAAAAATTGAAAGGCGGGCAAATTTTTTATTTTTAAGATTTTTATCGAGTTTGAAGGGATGAAATTTTGATTTAAATTTTTTCTGGATTGGAAGAGAGACACTTTTTCTTTTTAAGATTTTTATCGACTTGAAAGGAAATTTTGGTTTGAATTTCTCAAAAGATTTTTATCGTGTTGGAAGGGAGGGAATTTTGGATTTCAAGTTTTTCCAAATTGAAAGAGGTAATTCTTTTGGCTTGACCATTTTTATTGAGTTGGAAGGGAAGACATCTTGGATATTTTTTTCTGAATTGGAAGAGGCCATTTTTTATTTGTAACATTTTTATTGAGTTGAAGGGGCGAACTTTTTATTTTTAATCCTTTTTCTCATTTGGAAGAGGGGATTTTTTGAAAAGATTTTTATAGAGTTGAAAGGCAGAAATTTTTGGTTTTCAAGTTTTTCTACACTGGAATCATTTTTATCGAGTTGGAAGGGAGGAAATTTTGGTTTTAATTATTTCTGAATTGGCATAACAATTTTTTATTCAGAAGATTTTTATCAAATTGGAAGGGAGGAAATTTTGGATGTCAAGTTTTTCCAAATTGGAAGAGGTAATTCTTTTGGTTTGAACATTTTTATAGAGTTGGTGGGGAAGAAATTTTGGTTAATTATTGTTTTTCTAAATTGGAAGTGGCTTTTTTTTCTCTTCAACATTTTTATTAAGTGGACAGGAGGCAAAGGTATTTTCAACATTCAGATGAAAAGGGGGAACTTTCTATGTTCAATTTTGTACTGAATTGGAAGAGGGACATGATTTATTTGTAACATTTTCATTAATATGGATTAGTTTGAATTTAGACCATTGGAAATGATAGCAATATTTTTTAAGCTTCACATTTAAAAGTTTAAAATTCAAAAGAGATGCACTTTGAATACTTTACTTTCCAGTTCAGTTTTGATTACTTCAAATTAAAAAATTTTTAGTTTCAATTCTTTTAGTTACATTTTTTGCCCGAAATAACAAAATGAATTAATTCATTAATCGTGTTATTTAAACACTTGTGAAAATGTAAGAACTCAAATTTTTTCAGTAAATTTGGCACTTTAGAGCCGGGAAATCCTGATTAAAATTGAAATTTCTCTAAAATTGCTAGTTTTTAATTTAAAATTTAAGTCTTTTTTGTTGAAATATCGAACTATTTCGAAATCTTTTTAAAATATTTTGTAAACTATTTAAATCTTCGAAATCATTGGACTGAAATCTTTTTAAATCTTTTAAAATATTTGGAAATCTTTGAAAAATTTCAAAAATATTTTGAAATCTTTTGAAACATTTATAAAATATTTTGAAATCTTTAAAATATTTTTGAAGCTATTGAAATCTTTGAAATCATTGAAAATGTTCTAAAATATTTGTAAATCTTCTAAAATATTTAGAAATATTTGAAACTTTTGCAAAAATTTTTAAATATTCAAAACTATTTTGAAATCTTTGAAATATTTCTAAACCTATTGAAATCTTTGAAATTATTGAAAATTTTCTGAAATATTTTTAAATCTTTTAAAATATTTTGAAATATTTGAAACATTTGCAAAATATTTCAAATATTCAAAACTATTTCGTAATTTTTGAAATATTTTAAAATCTTTGAAATATTATTTTCAAATCTATTAGAATCTTAAAAAACTTTGGAACGTTTGTGAAGTCTTTTCAAATTTTCTAAAATATTTTCAAATATTTTGAAAACTTTCAAATCTTTGAAACTATTTCGAAATCTTCGAAATATATTAAAATATTTATAAATCTATCGGAAGATTTGAAATCTTTGAAATATTTTTAAAGCTATTGAGATCTTTGAAATAATTGAAATTTTTCTGAAATCTTTTTAAAGCTTCTAAAATATTTTGAAACATTTGCAAGATCTTTCAAATATTTAAAACTATTTCGAAATCTTCGAAATCTTTTGAAACATTTATAAAATATTTTAAAATCTTTGAAATATTATTTTAAAATCTATTGGAATATTAAAAAACTTTGGAACGTTTGTGAAGTCTTTTCAAACTTTCTGAAATATTTTCAAATATTTTGTAATCTTTCAAATCTTGAAAACTATTTCGAAGTCTTCGAAATATATTGAAATATTTATAAAATATTTTGAAATCATTGAAATTTTTCTGAAATCTTTTTAAATCTTCTGAAATATTTGAAACATTTGCAAGATCTTTCAAATATTGAAAACTGTTTCGAAATCTTTGAAATATTTCGAAACATTTATAAAATATTCTAAAATCTTTGAAATATTATTTTCAACTCTATCGGAATCTTAAAAAACTTTGGAACGTTTTTGAAGTCTTTTCTCTGAAATATTTTCAAGTATTTTGAACTCTTTGAAATCTTCAAAACTATTTCGAAATCTTCAAAATATATTGAAATATTTTGAAATATTTGAAATATTTGCAAAATCTTTCAAATATTCAAAACTATTTCGAAATCTTCGAAATATATTGAAATATTTATAAAATATTTTGAAATCTATCGGAATATTTGAAATATTTTTAAAACTATTGAGATCTTCGAAATCATTGAAATTTTTCTGAAATCTTTGAAACGTGTGTAAAATCTTTCAAATATTCAAAACTATTGCGAAATCTTTAAAATATTTTGAAATCTATTGGAATCTTTGAAATCTATCAATCGTTTGTGAAATCTGTCAAATCTTTGGAAATATTTTCAAATATATTAAAATCTTTGAAACCTCTTTATAAAATCTTTCAAATATTCAAAACTATGTCAGAATATATTGAAATACTTGTGAAATCTTCAGGGCTCGGAATGGGTTACTTTTTAGTAACTTAGTTGTTATTTTTTGTTTCGCGGTTACTAAAAAGTTACTTATTTTATGAAAAGGTTACTTTTGGTACAATGTTTGCCCGAAAGAACGAAATGAATGAATGAATTAATCGTATTATTTAAAAACTTGTGAAGAATTTAAAAATTCAAATTTTTTCAGTAAATTTGGCACTTTACAGCCGAGAAAATTAGGGAATAAAAATAAAATAATAATTAGTTCATATGTAAAAATTATAAAAAAGGCTATCAATTGAATTATGGTAGAAAATTAATCTTCTTGATTGAAAATCACCCTTTTGTCTAAAAATACATAATTTGATTTGAAAATTCATCATTCTGGTTAGAAATGTACTAATTTTGTTGAAAATTCGTCTTTTTGGTTGAAGATTCCCCTTTTTTCGTAGAAAATTCAACTATTTGGTTGTCAGGTAAATTTTTTGTCAAAAATCCATATTTAGTTGTTGAAAATTCAACTGTTTTGTAAAATATGGTCTTTTTGGCTTAAAAACTCAACAATTTGGTTGAAAAATAACCTATTTTGTTGAAAAATCGTCTTTTTTGAATGAATCCTACTGTTTTTTATATTAAATGAAAATCTGTTCTGATTATTATATCAACTATTACATTTTTCGTTAACAATTCATCTTTTTTATTCAGAAAAATTCAACCATTTTGTTAAAAGTTGAACTGCTTTCTTAAACATACATTTTTTTCTTGAAGATTTATAAATTTGCTGGAAACTGGGTCTTTTGTTGGTAAAAAATCTATCTTTTTGGTTACTTTTCTGCCAAATTATTGTTACTTTTCGGTTACTTTTTTTTTAGAAAAGTTTGGTTACTATTTGACTATTTTTTGAATCTTGAGCAGTTCCGAGCGAATTTTGTTTAATTTCAATGACTGTCAAAATTGTTTGTGAATGGGCGAATGGCCGGGGATTTATTTTCCTCGATTAAAACTGCTACCCCGAATGGGCTAGAAAAGAAAAGAAAAAAATATATCGCTTCGTACGTTTGCCAAGAATTTAATGTTATTTAATTCTAAGAAAAACTTTTAAATCGGTCAATAATTAAAGGATGTAGACCTTCTAGAATAGTAAATTTCAGATCATGCCCGGTTAGTTCAGACGGTATCTCGGTAAAAGAATTTTCCTTTAGGGCGAAAGTTCACAGGCTTCAATATTTTATGAATGCCAGACGATTCCCTTAATTTTGTCAACCTTGTTCTATATGAAAAGATCCATTAATTTTCGTCCCAAGTTTTGAAGGATACCGTTTAGAGGATCTTCGTCTTGAGAATAATTTTATTTGACAGCATATTGTCGTGTGGCGACCTGACAAATTCATGAGATGATTGAGGAAAGCGACTCCTGGTTGCGAATCAAAGTTTTTTTCTTCTTTAAGAACGAATTGATTCCCTAAAGGCTTCTGAATTCTGACCATCGCCCTGACCCATCCTGCCTCAACCCAGAGAATTGGGGTTTCCTTATCGTCCTGATTTATACCCTTGACTTATTGCTCGTTTCAAGTACAAACTCGTGAACCTGGATATTTTCTCTCGAAAACCTTAATTTACTGCTAATCATTAATGATCATCATCACCCAGCAAAATCCATCCATTTCTAGATACCGCTATTACAATAATTCTTAAAGAGGAGAATATGACAAAATTGGTTAAAGAGGGTTTTGTAGCCTACTAAGACGTTCATTAAGTCCTTCAAACCTCCCTCTCCCATCCTTTTCCTCCCCTACTCCCCCTACATTCCGCTGTTTCCCCTCCCAATACTAGAACCTTCGCTACTTCCCTCCCTTCCGCAACTTCTTCCTCATATCTTCCCCCTCTTCTCACTTCCCCAGACAACGCTCCCCTTCTCCTACTTCCCTACCCCAAATTTCTTCTTTCTAGACCTAATTCCCGCATTTCCACTTCCTACACATCCCATAGTTCCTCTCCCATCACTTTCCATACTCCCTTCCCCACATTTCCATCTACTTTCCCTACCTTCACTTCTCCTACTTTCCCTCCCATCACTTCCACTCCCATTATTTTCTCTACTTACCCACCCCTCTTTTATATATACTTACCCTACTTCTCCTTCCCTCATTTCCTCGTACTTTCCTATCTTCTACTCTCATTTCCACTACTCCCCTCACTTCCACACTCTTCACGTCCCCTAGTTCTTCCCACGTCACTTTCCATACTTTCCCTTCCCACATTTATATCTACTTCACTTACCCTCCCTTCTCCAACTTCTTCCTCATATCTTCCCCCTCTCCTCACTTCCTCAGCCAGCACTCTCCTTCTCCTACTCCTCCACCCCAAATGTCTCCTCTCTTCACCTACCCCTCTCATTTCCACTTGCCTCACATCCCGTAGTTCCC
>CAKNYM010048968.1:107930-124611 GCA_932195095.1 Andricus curvator
AATAAATGCATCAGGACCCTGAAAAAAGATAATTAATTTGGTCTTGCATTTTTCTAGAGAGGATTTAGAGATCCCCTAGGAGGATCTAGGGATCATCTAGGAGGATCTATATTAGCGTGGCTCAAAAAACAAAAATTATAAAAATCGAATTTGGAATTATGTGAAAAAGTAGTGCTTTAGGAGCCTGAAAAAAGAGAATCAATTTGGTTTTACATTTTTCTAGAGGGAATCTAGAGATTCTCTAGGAGGATCTATATCAGTGTGGGTCAAAAAACCAGAATTATGAAAATCGAATTTGGAACAATGTGAACAATAAATGCATCAGGACCCTGAAAAAAGATAATTAATTTGGTCTTGCGTTTTTCTAGAGAGGATCTAGAGATCCCCTAGGACGATCTATATTAGTGAGGCTCAAAAAACAAAAATGATCAAATTCGAATTTGGAAGTATGTGAAAAAGTAGTGCATTTGGAGCCTGAAAAAAGATAATTAATTTGGTCTTGCATTTTTCTAGGGAGGATCTAGAGATCCTCTAGGAGGATCTAGGGATCCTCTGGGAGGATCTATATTAATGTGGCTCAAAAAACCAAAATTATGAAAATCGAATTTGGAACTATGTGAAAAATAAGTGCATTAGGACCCTGAAAAAAGATCATTAATTTAGTCTTGCATTTTTCTAGCGAGGATCCAGAGATCCCCTAGGAGCATCTATATTAGTGTGGCTCAAAAAACAAAACTGATAAAAATCGGATTTGGAATTAGGTGAAAAAATAGTGCATCAGGAGCATTTTTCTGGAGAGGATCTAGAGATTCTCTAGGAGGATCTAGAGATCCTCTAGGAGGATCTATATCAATGTGGCTCAAAAAACAAAATTATGAAAATCGAATTTCGAACTATGTGAAAAATAAATGCATTAGGACCCTGAAGAAAGATAACTAATTTGGTCTTCCATTTTTCTAGCGAAGATCTAGAGATCCTTTAGAAGGATCTATATCAGGGTGGATCAAAAAATCTAAATTATGACAATCGAATTTTAAACCATGTGAAAAAAATGCATAAGGACCCTGAAGAAAGATAATTAATTTGGTCTTGCCTTTTTCTAGAGAGGATCTAGAGATCCCCTAGGAGGATCTATATTAGTCTGGCTAAAAAAAAACGATAAAAATCGAATTTTGGAATTATGTGAAAAAGTAGTGCATTAGGAGCCTGAAAAAGATGATTAATTTGGTCTTGCATTTTTCTAGAGAGGATCTAGGGATCCTCTAGAAGGATCTATATCAGTGTGGCTCAAAAAACAAAACTGATTAAAGTCGAATTTGGAATTATGTGAAAAAATAGTTCATTAGGAGCCTGAAAAAAGATAATTGATTTGGTCTTGAATTTTTCTAGAGAGGATCTAGAGATCCTCTAGGAGGATCTAAGGATCCTCTAGGAGGATCTATATCAGTGTGGGTCAACAAACAAAAATGATGAAATTTGAATTTCGAACTATGTGAAAAATCAATCCATTAGGACCCTGAAAAAAGATAATTAATTTGGTCTTGCATTTTTCTAGCGAGGATCTAGAGATCCCCTAGGAGGATCTATATTAGTGTGGCTCAAAAACAAAAATGATAAAAATCGAATTCGAAATTATGTGTAAATGTAGTGTATTAGGACCCTGATAAAGTATAATAATTTTGCTTTTAGAAGTTTTCTAGGGAGGATCTAGAGATCGATAGGATCTAGAGATCCTCTAGGAGGATCTATATCATGGTGGTTCAATAAAACAAAATTTTTGAAAATTGAATTTGGAGCTATATGGAAAACTAGTTTATTAGGACCCTGAAAAAGTATAAATTAATTTGTTGTCGAATTTTTCTAGAGAGGATCTAGATATCGAGAGGATCTAAAGATCATCTAGAAGGATCTATATGAGGGTGGGTCGATAAAACAAAATTATCAAAATCTAATTTGGAACTATGTGGAAAACTAGTGTATTAGGACTCTGACAAAGTATAATGAATTTGGTGTCGAATTTCTATAAAAAGGATCTGGACATCATCTAGGAGGTTCTATTTTAGGGTGGGTCAATAAAACAAAATTATAAAAATCGAATTTGGAAATACATATGTGGAAAAGTAGTTTATTAGGACCCTGATAAATTATAATAATTTTGGTGTTGGAAGTTTTCTAGAGAGGATCTAAAGATCGATAGGATCTAGAGATCGATAGGATCTAAAGATCCTCTCGGAGGATCTATATCATGGTGGGTCAATAAAACAAAATTATCAAAATCTAATTTGGAACTATGTCGAAAACTAGTGTATTAGGACCCTGACAAAGTATAATGAATTTGGTGTCGAATTTCTATAAAAAGGATCTAGAGATCATCTAGGAGGTTCTATATCAGGGTGGGTCGATAAAAAAAATGATAGAAATCGAATTTGGAAATACATATGTGGAAAAGTAGTTTATCAGGACCCTGAAGAACATAATTAATTTGGTGTCGGAAGTTTTCTCTAGAGGATCTAGAGATCAAATGTATCAGGTGATCGATGGTATCTAGAGATCCTCCAGGTGGATCTATTTTGGGGTGGGTCGAAAAACCAAAATTTTGAAAAATTAATTTGAAACCACGTGGAAAAGTAATGTATTAGGTCCCTGAAAAAGTATAATTAATTTCCTGTCGAATATTTCTAGAGAGGATCTACTGGTCATCTAAGAGGATCTATAGAGCATTTAGGAGGATCTATATCAAGGTGTGTCGATAAAACAAAATTACCAAAATTTAATTTGGAACTATGTGGAAAAGTAGTTTTTTAGGACCCTGACAAAGTATAATGAATTTGGTTTCGATCTTCTCTAGAAAGGATCTAGAGACCATCTGGGAGATCTATATCAGGGTGGGTCGATGAAATAAAATTATAAAAATCAAATTTAGACCTATGTAGAAAAATTTGGAATTACCAAACCGAATGTCTTTTTGAAATTAAATATTAATCTTTTTTAACTAATCTGCGAAAGTGCACTAAAAATATAAATAAATTATGCTCAAAACATATACATTTATGTAGATTTTAATTTAAAAGAATTAATTCTTCGCAGATTTGGTCTGGAATTAAAGATTTGAATTTGACCTCGAATTAAAGAAACCGTTTCTTTAACATAATTGTTTTCATTTAGCCAAAAATGGCTTCAAAATAAAAAAAATGATTTTAAATTAAAAAACAATTATCATTGACACAAATAAACATTTCTTTGAATCTAATATTTATAAGTATATGATTATTTGAAATTATTAAAAACTTTTTCCAATTTTCATATGACTTTCTATTTATTATTTTTAAATCAATGAAATGGCAGACTCAAATTAAATTCGTAGATTTTTTATTTATTATAAAAGTTAACAAAAAGCGTATTCGTTACTATAAAAATACTCAACATGCACTAGAAGCAATTACATTACCTACACTGCATTAGGTCGAGTGATGGATGCACTCGAGAAGCGGAAGTTGCTTTTCGCCGAAAGACAAATGACACATAATTCAATAATGTTATCAACAATATATTGTAAAAGCTTGGAAAAGCATCATATGTTTCTGTCTATAAAAGCAAAACTTAATCTAATTTTACTTTATTTCAGATGAAATAAATCAAAATTTCGAATGGGTTTTCAGGAAATTTTTATTAATTGATTATTTATAGAGCTATTCAACCGATTAATCTCAAAATTTCGGGATACATTGACTAAATAAAGTTCTAGTGAGATTTTTCAGGAAATTTTAAATTATAATTTATTTCTAGAGTTATTTTAGTTTTTATGGGCAAAATTCCATTTTTAGCAGTTCAGTCGACGTCTATTCTACAATATTCAACCGATTCATCTACAAATTTTAGGATAAATTAAATAGATGGAGCTTCAGTTCGACTTTCCAGGAAATTTCGATTCATTAATTATTTATAGAGTTATTTTTGTTTTAATGGCGAAAATTCGATTTTTTAGTAGTTTAGTCGACCAGTAGCCTAAAATATTCAATCGATTTCTCTACAAATTTTAGGATAAATTAAGTAGATGAAGCTTGATTTCCATTTTTCAGGAATTTGAAATTCATTAATTATTTATAGAGTTATTTTTGTTTTTATGTCGAAAATTCGATTTTTTAGTAGTTCAGTCGACCAGTAGCCTAAAATATGCAATCGATTTCTCTACAAATTTTAGGATGAATTGAGTAGATGAAGCTTCATTTCCATTTTTCAGGAAATTAGAATTCATTTATTATTTATAGAGTTATTTTACTTTTTATATCCAAAATTCGATTTTTTGGTTGTACAATTGACCTATAGCCTATAACATTCTATCAATTTGCATAAACAAATTTCAGGATAAATTGACGAGATAAAGTTTCAGTATTTTTATTCAGGAACTTTGGATTTATAAAGTTATTTCACTTTTGATGCCCACAATTTGATTTTTTAGCAGGTCAGTCTACCTGTAGACTACAATATTCAACCAATTAATCTCAAAATTTAGGAATAAATTGACTAAATAAAAATCCAGTGATATTTTTTTAGTAAATTTTGATTTATTATTTATTTCTACAGTTATTTCACTTTCGATGTCTAAAATTCAATTTTATAGCAGCCCAGTCTACCTCTAGCCTAAAATATTCAACTGATTGACCTACAAATTTTAGGATAAATTAAATAGACGAAGCTTCAGTTCCATTTTTCAGGAAACTTGGATTCATTTATTCTTAATAGAGTTATTTTAGTTTTTTTGCCAAAAATTCGATTTTTTAGCAGTCCAGTCTACCTCTAGCCTAAAATATTCAATCGATTTATCTACAAATTTTAGGATAAATTGAGTAGATGAAGCTTCAGTTTCATTTTTCAGAAAATTATAATTCATTTATTATTTATAGAGTTATTTTACTTTTTATATCCAAATTCGATTTTTTGGTGGTTCAATTGACCTATAGCCTATAACATTCTATCAATTTTCATACAAAATTTTCAGGATAAATTGACGAGATAAAGTTTCAGTAATTTTATTTAGAAAATTTGGATTTATAAAGGATTTCTGAAGTTATTTCACTTTATATGCCCAAAATTTGATTTTTTAGCAGGTCAGTCTACCTGTAGACTACAATATTTAACCTAATAATCTTAAAATTTAGGAATAAATTGACTAAATAAAATTCCAGTGATATTTTTTTAGTAAATTTTGATTTATTATTTATTTTTAGAGTTATTTTACTTTTTATGGCCAAAATTCGAAGTTAATATTTAATCGATTTATCTGAAAATTTAAGGATACATTTATAAGATGAAGCTCCAACGCTATTTTTCAGAAAATTTTGATTTATTGATTGTTTCTAGAGTTATTTCACCTTTTATGTCCAAAAATCGATTTTTTATCGGTTCACTTTGCCTTTATCGTTTCTTATTCAACCGATTCCACTACACATTTCAGGATAAATTGAAAAAATGAATCTCCAGCCATATTTCCCAAAAAATGTTGATTCATTATTTTCAGAGTTATTCAACCGATTGATCTCAGAATTTCGGGAGACATGGACTAAATGAAGTTCTAGTGGTGTTTTTTAGGAAAATTCAAATTATTATTTATTTCTAGAGTTATTTTAGTTTTTATGGGCATAATTCCATTTTTAGCAGTTCAGTCGACGTCTATTCTACAATATTCAACCGATTCATCTGAAAATTTTAGGATAAATTAAATATATGAAGCTTCAGTTCCATTTTTCAGGAAATCTGGATTCGCTTATTATTAATGGAGTTATTTTAGTTTTTATGGCAAAAATTCAATTTTTTAGCAGTCCAGTCTACCTCTAGCCTAAAATATTTAATCGATTCATCTACAAATTTTAGGATGAATTGAGTAGATAAAGCTTCAGTTTCATTTTTCAGAAAATTAGAATTCAGTTATTATTTATAGAGTTATTTTACTTTTTATCTAAAAAATTCGATTTTTTGGTTGTTCAGATGAGCTGTAGCCTACAACACTCTATCGATTTACATAAAAAAAATTCAGGATAAATTGAAGAGATAAAGTTTCAGTAATTTTATTTAGGAAATTTGGATTTATAAAGGATTTCTAAAGTTATTTCACTTTATATGCCCAAAATTTGATTTTTTAGCAGCTCAGTCTACCTGTAGACTACAATATTTAACCGAATAATCTTAAAATTTAGGAATAAATTGACTAAATAAAATTCCAGTGATATTGTTTTAGGAAATTTTGATTTATTATTTATTTTCAGAGTTATTTTACTTTTTATGGCCAAAATTCGAAGTTAATATTTAATCGATTTATCTGAAAATTTAAGGATACATTTATTAGATGAAGCTCCAACGCTATTTTTACGAAAATCTTGATTTATTGATTGTTTTTAGAGTTATTTCACTTTTTATGTCCAAAAATCGATTTTTTAGCAGTCCTGTCTACCTCTAGCCTAAAATATTCAACTGATTGATCTGAAAATTTTAGGATCAATTAAATAGATGAAGCTTCAGTTCCATTTTTCAGGAAACTTCGATTCGTTTACTAATGAAAGAGTTATTTTAGTTTTTATGCAAAAAATTCGACTTTTTAGCAGTCCAGTCCACCTCTAGCCTAAAATATTCAATCGATTTATCTACAAATTTTAGGGTAAATTGAGTAGATGAACCTTCAATTTTTATTTTTCAGAAAATTAGAATTCAGTTATTATTTATAGGGTTATTTTACTTTTTATCTAAAAAATTCGATTTTTTGGTTGTTCAGATGAGCTGTAGCCTACAACATTCTATCGATTTACATAAAAAAATTCAGGATAAATTGACGAGATAAAATTTCAGTAATTTTATTCAGGAAATTTGGATTTATAAAGGATTTCTAAAGTTATTTCACTTTTTATGCCCAAAATTTGATTTTTTAGCAGGTCACTCTACCTGTAGACTACAATATTCAATCGATTAATCTCAAAATTTAGGAATAAATTGACTAAATAAAATTCCAGTGATATTTTTTTTTACTAAATTTTGATTTATTATTTATTTTTAGAGTTGTTTTACTTTTTATGGCCAAAATTTGAAGTTAATATTTAATCGATTCATCTGAAAATGTAAGGATACATTTATTAGATGAAGATCCAACGCTATTTTTCAGAAAATCTTGAGTTATTGATTGTTTCTAGAGTTATTTCACTTTTGATGTCCAAAATTCAATTTTTAAACGATTTCGTTGAACCGCAGCCTAAAATATTCAACTTATTTATCCAAAAATTGTATGACAAATTGAATGAATGAAGCTTTAGTTTTATTTTGCAGGAAATTTGGATTGATTTTTTATTTCTAGAGTTATTTCACTTTTTATGTTCAAAATTTGATGTTTCAGCAGTTAGGTCCACCTCTAGCCTAAAATATTCAACTAATTCATCTAATAATTTCAGGATAAATTAAATACATGCAGCTTCAGTTCCATTTTCCAGGAAATTTCGATTCATTCATTATTTATAGAGTTATTTGACTTTTATTTCTAAAATTCGATTTTTCAGTAGTTCAGTCAATCTCCAGCCTAAAATATTCAATCGATTTCTCTAAAAATGTTAGGATAACTCAAATACATGTAACTTCAATTCCTTTTTTCAGGAAATTTTGATTTATTTATTATTTCTAGAGTTATTTCAGTTTTTATGGCCGAAATTCGATTTTTTAGCAGTTCAGTCGATCTCTAGCCTAAAATATTCAATCGATTCATTTAAAAATTTCAGGATAAATTAAATAGATGAAGCTCCAACGCTATTTTTCCAATAATTTTGAATTTCTTTACTGTTCCTAGAGTTATTTTACTTTTCATGTCCAAAATTCAATTTTTCATCAGTTTAATTGACCTGTAGCCTACAATATTCAATCACTTCGCCTAAAAATTTCAGAATAAATTGATTAGAAGAAGCTACCGTAATTTTATGCAGGAAATTCAGCAGTTTAGTTGACCTGTCGCTCAAACATTTAATCGATTATAGAGTTATTCCACTTTTTATGCCCAAAATTATATTTTTTAACAGTTTAGTCAACCTGAAACCCACAATATCTAACCGATTTCTCTAAAAATTCTAAGATGAATTGACTAGATGAAGATCCATCACAGTTTTCTAGGAAATTTTCATTCAATAATTATTTCTTGAGTTATTTCACTTTTGATTCCGAAAATTCAATTTTTTTAGCAGTTTAGTTGACCTATGGCCTAACATATTTAACCGATTAGCCTAAAAATTTCAGGTTGAATTGACTAGATGAAGATCCATTGAAGTTTCCTAGGACATTTTGATTCAATAATTATTTCTAGAGTTATTTCACTTTTTATGCCCAAAATTATATTTTTTTAGCAGTTAAGTCAACCTGAAACCCACAATATCTAACCGATTTGTCTAAAAATTCTAGGATAAATGGACTAGATAAAGATCCATTGTTTTTTTCTAGGAAATTTTGATTCAATAATTATTTCTATAGTTATTTCACTTTTTATGCCCAAAATTATATTTTTTAGCATTTCAGTCAACCTGAAACCCACAATATCTAACCGATTTGTCTAAAAATTCTAAGATAAATTGACTAGATGAAGATCCATTGCTGCTTCCTAGGAAATTTTGATTCAATCATTATTTCTAGAGTTACTTCACTTTTATGCCCAAAATTCGATTTTTTAGCAGTTTAGTTGATCTATAGCCTAACATATCCAACCGATTTATGTAAAAATTTCAGTGTATATCGACTAGATGAAAACCCAGTGCCAATTTTCAGGAAATTTTAATTCATTCATTATTTCTGGAGTTATTATAATTATTATGTCAAAAATTCGAGTTTAGCAGTTCAGTCTACCTTCATCCTGCAATATTCAATTGATTCGCCTACACGTTTTAGGATAAATTGACTAGAAGAAACTCGAGTGCTGTTTTTTAGGAAATTCTGATTCAATTATTATTTCTAGAGTTATTTCACTTTTTATGCTTCTTTGTAGCAGACTGACAAAACATTAAAAATGTAATTTTTTAGTAATTCAGACGACCTCGATTTTTTTTGTTAATTCAGACGACTTGTATAGAATTTCTAGCATTACTCCGTTAGATAAATATCTAAAAAAAATATAGAATACATAAAATGTTTTTAATTATATGCAAAAAATTTTGCCATGTGAAAATTTATCACTCCAATGAAGACAGTTTGTGAAATATCAAAGTTCACCAGGTAATTTTGAAAGATATGTAAATTTTTAACTTTATTATACTGAAAAAATTACAAAAGTTTTGAGAATGTATGAGAAGGGGAAAAATTGAAACTTGTCGAGAATATTATTGTTATAAAAAAAGAGCGAGAATCTGGCAAATTTTGCATTTTTTCCCTTTTAATGCATTCATAGAATTTAATTAATTCATCCAATTGACACACATTGCTGAATGTGCATTTATACTCAATTCTATCGTGCCTGGTAAAACAAAGTGAAAATCGATAGTTCGTCCGATGAGACGCATCCGAATTCAATAATACTGTCCGTGACACAAAGCTGTTTTTTTTTATTTCTTTTATGCTAATTTAAATTTTAGTTTTAATTTAATCGCGTTATTTCACTTTTGATGCCTAAATTCTATTTTTTATGATTTCAGTCGTCCTGTAGCCTCAAAAATTTTGCCGATTCGTTCTCAAATTTCATAACAGATTTACTAAATTAAGCTCCAGTGCTATTTTTTCAAGGAAATTTTGACTCAACTATTATTTCTAAAGTTATTTCAATTTTTATTCCCAAAATTCGATATTTTAGCATTTTAGTCGACCTATAGCCTAAAAAATGTAACCGATTTATCTTAAAATTTAAGGATAGATTGAATAGCTAAACCTCTATTGATATTTTTCAGGAAATTTCGATTCAATAATTATTTCTAGAGTTATTTCACTTTTTATGTTCAAAATTTGATTTTTCAGCATTTCAGTCGACTTGTGGTCCGATGAATGTAGCTGATTCATCCTAAAATTTAATAATAGATTGGCTACATAAAGCTTCAGTGATATCTTTCAGAATATTTTGATTTAATTATTATTTTTAAAGTTATTTTAATTTTTGTATCCAAAATTCGATATTTTAGTATTTTAGTCGAACTGTAGCCTAACAAATGTTACCGATTCATCCTAAAATTTAAGGATAGATTGAAAAAATAAAGTTCCATTGATATTTTTCAGGAAATTTTGATCCAATTATTATTTATAGAGTTATTTCACTTTTTATGCCTAAATTCTATTTTTTATGATTTCAGTCGTCCTGTAGCCTACAAAATTTAGCAGATTCGTCCTCAAATTTGAGCACAGATATACTATATTAAGCTTCAGTGCTATTTTTAAAGGAAATTTTGATTCAACTATTATTTCTAAAGTTATTCTAATTTTTATGCTCATTATTCGATAATTTAGTCGACCTGTAGCCTAAGAAATGTAATGGATTTATTTTAAAATTTTAAAATAGATTGAATAGTTAAAGTTCTATTGATATTTTCCAGGAAATTTCGATTCAATTATTATTTGTAGAGTTATTTCACTTTTTATGCCCAAAATTCGATTTTTTAGCAGTTATGTCGACCTGTAGCCTAAAAAAAACCTATTCTTCCTAAAATTTAAGGATAGATGGACTAGCTAAAGCTTCAGTGAAATTTTTTTAGGAAATTTTAATTCAAGTATTATTTTCGGAGTTATTTCACTTTTTATTTCTAAAATTCTATTTTTCAGTTACATAGTCGACCTGCAGCATAAAAAATGTAACCGAATCCTCCTAAAATTTCACAATATTCAGGAAATTTTGATTCAATTATTATTTCTAGACTTATATCACCTTTTATGTCCAAAATTTGATTTTTAGCACTACAGTCGACCTGTAGCGTAAAACATTTAATCGATTCGTCTAAAAATTCCATAATAAATTGCTAAGATAAAGCCCTAGTGCTATTTTGTTTAGGAAATTCTGATTAAATCTTAATGTCTTGAGTTATTTCACTTTTTATGCCCAAAATTGGATTTTTAGCATTTCAGTTTTAGTCGTTTCAGTTCGTTCTGTATCCTAAAAAATGTAACTGATTCATCTCAAAATTAGAAGATAGATGGTTTAGCTAAAGCTCCAATGATATTTTGAAGGAAATTTTGATTTAATTATTATCTCTAGAGTTATTTCACTTTTTATCCCCAAAATTCGATTTTTTGGCAATTCGCTTGTCCCCTAGCCTGAAAAATGTAGCCGATTCGTCCTAAGATTTCAGGACAGATTGACTAGATCAAGCTCCAGTGATGTTTTTGAAAGAAAATTTTGATCCAATTATTATTTTTAGAGTTATTTCACTTTTTAGGTATGAAATTTAATTTTTTTTAGCATTCCAGTCATCCTGTAACCTGAATAATGTAGCCGATTCAGCCTAAAATTTCAGGACAGATTGACTAGATTAAGCTCCAGTGCTATTTTCTAAAAGAAATTTTGAATCAACTATTATTTCTAGAGTTATTTCAATTTTTATGCCAAAAATTCGATTTTTTAGCAGTTATTTCCACCTGTAGCCTAAAAAAAGAAACCTATTCTTCCTAAAATTTAAGGATAGATGGACTAGTTAAAGCTTCAGTGAAATTTTGTTAGAAAATTTTGATTCAGTCATCATTTTTAGAGTTATTTCACATTTTATGTTCGAAATTAGATTTTTAGCACTTCAGTCTACCTGTAGCCTGCAATATTTAATCCATTCATCTGAAAATTTCAGAATAAATTGCTAAGATAAAGTCCCAGCGCTATTTTGCTTATGAAATTTTGATTTAATTATTATTATTTGTAGAGTTATTTCACTTTCTCCTCCGAAATTTGTTTTTTTACTATTTCAGTCGACCTGTAGCATACAAAATATGAATGTGAAAAATGTAAAAAAAATGTAACTCTGTAACTAAAATTTATTGATAGATTGACAAGCTAAAGGTCAGTTGATATTTTAAAGGATATTCTGATTTAATTACTATTTCTAAAGTTATTTCACTTTTTATGCCCAAAATTCGATTTTTAGCAGTTCAGTCGACCAGTAGCCTACAATATTTAATCGATTCACAGAAAAAATGTCAGGATAAATTATCGAGGTAAATTTTCAGTAATTTTATTTAGGAAATTTGGATTCATTAGAAATTCCTGAAGTCATTTCACTTTTTATCCCCAAAATTTGATTTTGAGCCGTTGAATCGACGTATAACGAGACAAATGTAACCGATTTCTCTTATAATTTTAGAATAGATTGACTGGATAATGCTCCAGTTACATTTTTCAGGAAATTTCAATTCAATTATTATTTTAGGAGTTATTTCACTTTATATGTCAAAAATTCGGTTTTTTAGCAATTCAGTCGTCCTGTAGCCTTAGAAATGTAATCGATTCGACTTTAAATTTAAGGAGAGACTGACTAGTTAAGGCTTAAGTAATTTTTTTTCAGGAAATTTTGCTTTAATCATATCATTTCTAAAGTTATTTCACTGTTTATGTGCAAAATTCAATTTTTTAGCATTTCATTCGACCTCTAGACTGAAAAATGTAACCGTTTCATCCTAAAATTTAAGTATAGATTGACGAGCTGAAACTCTAGTGATATTTTCAAGGAAATTTGAATTCAACTATTATTTCTGAAGTTATTTCAATTTTTATGTCAGAAAGTCGATATTTTAGCATTTTAGTCGACCTTCAGCCAAAAAAAAAGAACCGATTTGTCCTAAAATTTAAGGATAGATGGAATAGCTAAGGCTTAGGTGCCATTTTTTAAGGAAATCTTTATTTAATAATTATTTTTCGAGTTATTTCACTTTTTCTCCAAAAATTTGTTTTTTTTTCCATTTCAGTCGACCTGTAACATAAGAAATGTGAATGTGAAAAATGTAAAAAAAAACTGTAACTCTGTAACAAAAATTTATTGATAGATTGACTAGCTGAAGCTCAATTGATATTTTAAAGGACATTCTGATTTAATAACTATTTATAAAGTTATTGAACTTTTTATGCCCAAAATTCAATTTTTAGCAGTTCAGTCGAACTGTAGCCTACAATATCTAATCGATTTACATAAAGAAATTTCAGGATCAATTATCGATGTAAAGTTTCAGTAATTTTATTTAGGAACTTTGAATTCATAAAGTAGTTCAGAAGTTATTTCACTTTTTATGCCCAAAATTCGATTTCAAGCCGTTGAATCGACCTGTAACGAGAAAAATGTAACCGATTTTTCTTATAATTTTAGAATAGATTGACTAGAGAATGATCCAGTGACCTTTTTCAAAAAATTGTAATGAAATTATTATTTGAGGAGTTATTTAACTTTATATGCCTAAAATTCGACTTTTTAGCAATTCAATCGTCTTTTAGCCTAAGAAATGTAATCGATTCGTTTTTAAATTCAAGGAGAGACTGACTAGTTAAGGATTCAGTGATATTTTTTTACGAAATTTTGCTTTAATTAATTTTTCTGAAGTTATTTCACTTTTTATGTCCAAAATTCAATTTGTTAGCATTTCATTCGACCTCTAGCCTAAAAAATGTAACCGTTTCATCCTAAAATTTGAGGATAGATTGACTAGCTGAAACTCTAGTGATACTTTCAAGGAAATTTGAATTCAACTATTATTTCTGAAGTTATTTCAATCTTTGTGCCAAAAAGTCGATATTTTAGCATTTTAGTCGAACTGTAGCCAAAAAAAAAGAACCGTTTTGTTCTAAAATTTAAGGATAGATGGAATAGCTGAAGCTTAAGTGCAATTTTTTAAGGAAATTTTTATTTAATTATTATTTTTCGTGTTATTTCACTTTTTATGCCAAAATTCGATTTTTCAGCAATTCAGTCGACCTATAGCCTAGAATATTCAATCGATTGGTCTAAAAATTTCAGGATTAATTGACTAGATAAAACTCCAGTGACGTTTTTCAAGAAATTCTGATTAAATTATTATATCTCGAGTTATTTCACTTTTTATGCCTAAAATTATATTCATTAGTAATTTCATGGACCTATAGCCTACAATATTCAACTAATTTATCAACTGCACCGTAGAAAAATTATTCAGGTAAAAATGTACTGAAAATTCTAATTTAATTTTGAGTCCTCTTGACTTTCTCTTTCAAATCACTCATCCAATATTTTAATTATCTTAATTTATCTTTTGAAGGAAGGGTTGTTATGCATACTCGAGAAAATAGTAAAATGTGTTAACCAGTAAAGTGCAAACTTATCCTATTAAAAATTCCTTTCACACTTTTCCCCTATTGCAAAGTGGAATTAAATCGCCAGGCGTATGTGAAAGCAGGCCAGAATACGAGAGAGAATTTCCAACATTTTTCACTTGTGCAAATATTTTTCCAACTAAAATCGCCACTGCTTTTGCAACAAATATTTTACTTTTTTAAACTTTTTCACTTTTTTTTTTTGGCTGTGAGATTGTGAGATTTATAGCCTTATAGTTGCAAATTATAATTGTAATATTTCCAATTAATGGTGAATCTAGTCCTTTTTATTCTAGATACATATTTTTGTTTATTATCAAATTTCAGAAAACGAAAGACCCTGGGGTCCTATTCTTTTCCTTTTTATCCGATAAAAAAATAAAAATTTCTAGAGAATTTTGCGAAAGTTGCCAAAAGAACCCCAAATTATTGGTTATATTAAAAAATAGACCTCTATGAAATACCTCTTTTTTTCATTAAACCAACCCTTTTTGAGAGACATTTTTTTAAAAATGTGCTAAAGCTCAAAACAAATATTTTTTTATTTTTCAAAATAGGAGAGCATTTTTTATTTTACTCTATGAAGAATGTAAATCACCCTTTTCGTCTCTTAGGCACCCTCATTAGGTCGTTTTCTTGTTATGGAAAATTTTACAAAAATTAAATTATAAAAAATCAAATCTATTTTTTTTTTCAATCAATGTTGGAAATTCACGAAAAACTTTTATAGAAATAATTTATATAGAAAATTACCAAAAAAATATAATCAATTATAACAAAAATGAGAGGAAATGAGAAGTTTCGTCTATTATTTGGACGAATTTTTTACATTTTTGTATATTTATAGCATTCAAAAAGTTCTTCTTCGACCTAGAATCATAAAATATTTAAAACACTGTAATGAGATAATTTTACGTCGAAAATTGGAAAAATGATCAAATAAGGACGATTTTTCTTAAAATCTGAAATTCTGATTTTTTTTTCAAAAAATAGGCGAGATACAAAAAAAGTTTACGCAAAAGAGTAGGTCCTCTTTAAAATATATACTAAAAGTTCTTTAACACTTTTCGATATTTCGCAAAAAAATGAGAAAAATCGCGAAAAATGATACATAAAGAGACAGAGGCAAAAGTAATATTTTTGTTGAAAAAAATGCATATATTTCGAAAACCGTGAAAAATATCTAAAAGTAGTCGAGGAACCTTTTGTAAAGCCTACAAAGAGGAACAATTTTTTCTGTCTAATCTTTTTTCATGACTCGCGTATTTAAAAAAAAAACAGCATTTTTGATTTTCAGAAAAACGAAATTTTCAAAATTTAAGAAAAATCAGATTTCGAATGAATGGCTAATCCCTCACAAGAATCGGAAAAGAAAAGTTAAGTATCCTAATCATTTAAAAAAATAAAGCATTTCAAAAAACTTTGCTAACAAACAAAAAAATTGCAATCGTGGCAAACACAATTTTTAAACTAAAAAATTTTCTGATAAAAGAAACCAAGAATTTGAAAGAACTAATTTAAAAAAATTTAATTTTCGAGAAATTTTGAATAAAAAACAAAAACTATCCAATTAGGGTCTTTAAGGGGTGAAAATGGTGATTTATATTTTTCATAGAGTCCGCTAGTGAAAAAAAAAAAATTTCGACTGATTTTGAAGAATGTCTCAAACATTTTTTACTTTTTTCACGTTTCGATTTTTTTGAAAAGGGTTGTTTCAATGAAAAAATGATTTAAAAAAGATTTATTTTATATGATATCTAGGAATTTCATCCAAAAAATTGTTCATTCCGGTTTATTCCACTTTATTTGACTTTTTTCCAGTTTATTTCACCTTATTTCCCTTTTAACAGTTTAGTTCAGTTTATTCCACTTTATTTCATTTTACTCCACTCTATTCTACTCTATTCTACTCTATTTCACTTAATTCCAATTATTTGAACTCAATTCCACTCATTACCACTTTATGCTGCCTCATTCTACTTTATCCCTTTTAATTCCACTTTATTCCAGCTTATTCCAATTCAGTTAAAATAGAATAAACATCATTCCACTTTATTCTACTCAATTCCATTTTAATACACTCTATTCTACTCTATTCCACCACAGTACACTTTATTGCACATTATTCTACATTTTTCAACTTTGTTCCAGTATATTCCACTTTCTTCCACATCAGTTCACCTAATTCCACTTTATTCCACTGAATACCACATTATTGCTCTCTATTCTACTTTATTCCAACTTATTCCACTTTATTGAACTTTATTCTCCTTTTCTCTACTTTATTCCACACTTAATTCTACTCTATTCTAGTTTATTCCACCTTATTGCACTTTATTGCACTTTATTCTACTTTTTTCCACTTTATTCCAGTTCATTCCACTTCAGTTAACCTAATTTCACTTTATTGCACTTCAGTTCACCTAATTC